>OMNN01024478.1:0-20480 GCA_900302755.1 Chromis chromis
GTCACCAAAATCACTGCAGCCATCAACTGGCTCCTGCTGGTCATATTACAACACTTAATTTGATATTAAATATTTTTTTCATAATTTTAGGGATTTTTTTTTATTAGTAATTGACTTGAATTGAATTGAATTTTATTACTAATAAAAATTCCTTAGAATTCTGATATTTTTTAATATAGCCTATATATCAAACCAAGTTTGCGGTATGATCAACAAGAGCCAATTGAAGGCAGCAGTTATTTTGGTGACACTACAGTGTCTAAGAGTGAAGTTACTGCCTATTTGTGTGTAGTGTCTCTCTTCGCTGTTGCAGCGGTTTTGCAATTTGCAGACGGTCCCTATCCACTCGGCACACAGCCGGCTGTATAGACACCAGTGTTATTTCTGCAGCTTGAAAGACAGCTACTTATGATCAAACTGGGGTTGTAGCACATTGTCTACCTTACAACAATAGGAACGAGGCATCGTTTGTTTTGACAACGTATTGCTAATGAGTTATTGATGCAGGAAGTCCGAATGTGTGGATATCTTTCCAACTTTAGCGAACTAAAACTTATCACGTTATAACGTGAAACTCATTTATCACGTTATAACGTGATACTGACTTATCACGTTATAACGTGATATTTTTCACGTTATAACGTGATATTTTTCACGTTATAACGTGATAAAGCAGTATTACGTTATAACGTGAAACTCATTTATCACGTTATAACGTGAAAAATATCACGTTATAACGTGAAACTTATCACGTTATAACGTGAAACTGATCCATTTTTTATTTTTGGGGCTGGCAGTTCAGAGTTTCCGTAGATTATACCACCCTGTCCCCACAAAATTACATTTGTATACAATTAAAGTGCATTTTCAATCACATTTTGAGGGAAACATAATTTTATTTGGGAAAAAATGTAATTTGTCACCTCTGATGTATAGGAAAGGCAACAAGTTTGAAAGAGTTACAAAATGCACCTGTGGAGTTTGGAGGGGAGAATGGAGGCCTAAACCAGAGACTGGACCTTCACCCAGAAGACAAGGGTTTGCGTCCCGTGATGGAAGAGAGACCATCAGTCTCAGACTTAAGTTTGGTTGTTGTCTTGTTGTTTACTTTTGGTTTTCAATAACTTTCCGATTAGGTTTAAGCCCCAAAATTACATGATTAGGTTTAGAAAAAAAAAAGCATGCTTTGTCACTTTTACTTGTTAGTAGCTTGATTAAGCTTATGTAACAAAATTACTTGGTTTGGGTTAGGACAAATATCATGGTTTGGGTTAGCCATGTTAGTACACATTTGAAGCTTCCCCTCTATTTTCAGGGTTACAGGGTGAAAAGTCCTGCCCCATCTAATATATGATTGGTTGGCTGAAAAGGAGCGACAGTGGAGCAATAAAGCAAATTAACTAGAAACATATTTGCGATACATTACAAACAAATCTCACTCAAGCAGAAAATGTGTTTTTTTAAAACAAAATAGGGAATGCAGTTTAGTTGTAAAGGAATGTAATTTTGTAGAGACCATTTGTTGAAACTGTAGAGTGTGACTTCATCCTTTGCTCAGGACATCATTACTCAACTGTATCTCTGCATAGTGGATAGCTGTTTGCAGCTAAATATATATTCAAGATTTTGTATATTACACCTTTAATTGACAATGATATTTTCAATCATCAACAAAAGCCTTTTGTTTCATCATATTAACCCCTTTCAAAAATATACCTTGCTAGAGAGTGATGCCATATATGTAACTTGTAGGATACAGTAGCATTGAAAACTGCATTAGTTTAAAATGACTGCTTTCTGCTGCTTTGGAAATAAGAACTGTGCTTGCCATTCTGCACCCACTAGATGGCAGCATATTTACTTAATAGTGCTGTATCAGTGAAACCCTGGGAGGAGACCGATTCTCCTCTTTACAGCCTCAGATGGCTGATCCTGCTTAGCTGATGTCTCTCAGGAGTGGTAGTGCAAGTCGCCTCGAGCCAAACTTCAAATGCCGCTAACAATGTGGCAACCTCTTTCCCTACAAGTTTGACTCTGACTGTTTTCATCACTTGAATTAAAAAGGAGGTTTTCTCGAAAAGAAGGCAAACTGTGTCCAAATGTGTGCACATGCATGGATGCTCTTGTGTTATATACACAAGTGATGTGCATATGTAAGCAGTTTGGTGGGGGCATTCTTCCGTGCATGAATACTCCATTGCAGTATGGGCACATACATGCATCTACAGTGGAGCATTATGTGGCCATGCATGGTGATGTATTCTTGGGCAGTGGTTGGATGGGCACATACAGTTTAACATAGACTTTGTTGAGAATAAAAGATTGAACAACAAAAGATGGAAGTGGCATTCATGGGTGTGTGTGGCAGTTGGGAAGGACAGCCTGAAGAGAGACACAGTACAAAGAAGCTCTTGGGGAACCGACTGAAGGTTTAGGCCCTTGTTAATTATTGAAGCAATAGCAATTGTTGTTGTGCCTTAGTCAGCATGTGTCGCTTTACTTCCCCTTTGCCTTCACACACACATATATACAAGTACTGCAAATACTAACAATGATGTTCAGTAATTTGTTAGAATAGATTGTACTGTGTTGTCCAGCGTTGTTGCAGCCTTTCACATCCTGAAGTGGATAAGTGGGTTATAAAATTAGTGATGAATGGAGATACTATTGTTTAAGGTCAATTGTACGTCAATGGGAAATTTACAATAGACATTGTGTAAAGACTATTGATTATGTCCTTCGGCTACTGTGTTTTGACTGATTCCGTTAGAAAAGAGCGCATAGATCAATAAGCGATTTTAGAAGCTGAACATACCAATACAAGCTGATAGATTTCAGCAGAGGGAGTGAAGACAAAGTGGGACGTGGCATGTTGTCCAATACCCCATTAGTCTCTTTAAAAGTGATATATTATGTTTTAAATGTCTAAAATTACTGCTTCTAAATGCCAGGTTTTTTATGTTATCTCTTTTGCAGACGAAATAGAACTGTAAGGGCTAAATATCATCTCACAGTGCCTCGATGTGTGAAAAGCCTGACAACCACAAACTCATCTTTCAGGGTCTTTTTTCTGTGGACAGTCTTTGCATGCTGGTGCAGCATGTTCTTTGATCTTTTCTTAGCCCTGTGCGCTTGGCCCCAGGCTGCTTTTATTCAGGTGGAAAATGGAGGTTAGACCTAACTGGACAGAGCACAGTGGAGAAGAGCAGGATGGGGGGATGGGGACACCTCGCCTGTTGTGGCTGATGTTGGTGATTCTGGGTGGAAGTAGGTCAAAGGTAGGTCAGCTTCTCCACTGACAGACAAGTCCATCCAGTTGGCATTATTAAGAGTTATGATCCCTGTTTGTGAGGTATGGAGGGGAGGAGGTCAGTTCATCATCCTTGGGATTTGATTGGATACCCAAGATGTATACATTTATCCTCAGTGTTCAGTCAGTGCCTGCTGTTGGATCACATCATATGTTGTCCTGTAGTTTCCTCATCCATCACTTTTCTAAATGCAGACTCTGCGTCTCTGACAGCTGAAGCTAATTCCCATGTTGACAGAGGGCTGTATGTTATAAATCAAAAGACTTTAACATAATTTTTTGAGACAGTAGGACTGCATTTGTGTAAAAGAGGATGGATGGCAGACACTGCTTTAGATACGTCTCATTTTTGAGCTCTAGTACTCTAATCAGGCAAGCAGGGCGTTTCTTTTTCTAGGTGACACTTAGTGCAATGAGTAAGTATTTTCAAGGCTAGATTGTGGGCAGCATATTACTAGGTATTAAAGTGCCTATTTGAATACAGAAGGAGCAATCTGATTCTCCTCTGTATCACTGTCTCCTCTCCGTCTCTCTCTCCCTGAGACCTACATGTGTAATCCTCAAGAAAACAACTGAGAAGTTTGAATAAATCCATTCTATTGATCAGCTACAGCATGCACCGCCCTGAGCCTTGAAATCAAATCCAGTTGTTTACTTTCTTGATATTCTAGAAAATGTTATTCTCAGTGCATATTTATATCTTTTATGTGATCACAAAGACATCTTCCCTTGCCAAGATAATCAAGATAAAGACTACAGTCAGTATCTGGATCAGTGATGATGGCATTAATCACACAGTATGAAATGTGGTCAAACAATTGTTATATTATTATGAAAAAGTACACGTTTATACTATTCACTTAAAAATGACATTAATAATTTGACACATTATACACTTATTTACTTGTATGTCTTTTTCTCCAACGAAGGTTTAAATCATGAACTAGCAAGTAATTCCTGATAGGTTCACAGTAGATACACAACACTGTACGAAGCTACAGTTAGCTTAGCTTATCATAAAGACAAAGCAGAAACAAATCTCAGGTAGCCAGGCCTATTTTCACAGTGCTGTGCCAGTGCTGAAGAAGGGTCATTATCATTCTGCTAAAGGGGGGAAAGTATTTTATTTATTTCTAGTTAGTACTAGACTAGTTATTACTAGTTACTAGTAATGTTGGGTGGTGCTAAGCCCAGGATGCAGCAATGGTCCCCCTGCAAAATACGGTTGGAGGCAATTGTTTTGGTGGAACATTTGCAAATGCTGTAATTAAAATGGCAGATTCACCAAATAAGCCAAGCAGGTCTGCCTAATTGCACAATCTAAATCCTCAGCACAACATGCCATTTTCAGCATGTGCTCATGCTTTGCCATTTCATGCAAAGAAGGGGATTTTGAAAATGGTAACACACAGATAGTGGTGTGGGAAGAAACAGTTATGTGAAATGCATGGAGGAAACTGCAGGCTTATATTTGAAGTCTACATCCGGTTAATCAGACTGGTCCACGGGTAACAAAATCCACATGCCAGCACCTTTAATTCAAGATATGTCTCATTTGTTTAATCTAAACATACGACAAAGTGTAAAAATAGTATTCGGTCAACAACCTCTCCTATTTCAGATAGATCCAAATGTGTTTTTATATATATAAAACTGTTGTGTGCCATTTGTATGGGTCCTTCCTGGTCAGAAATATCACACGAGGCTTTTAGTGTGATGGAGGAGAAATACAATTTAAAAACTAAGATAAATAAATCTGACAAATAACATTTTTTGCACATTTTTTCCATAAGTACAAATAAAACAGCGGCATTATAGAGCTTGTGGAGGTAAAAGCAGATTGAGTACATAGATAAAATTCTGACAATACATCCATATCTACTTACAGTGTGAAACTGATGGCGACAAAAACAGATTCCTTGTCTCCCCAGCTGACCTTGGTGGCAGCCGAGCTGCGACTCGAGGGCAGAAACCCAAATAACCCAGCCATGAAAATAAAAATCAATGCAGGAAGCAGATCTGTTGCCAGAAGGTAGTCCTCCAAGGTCAACAGCCCCGGCTGGCTGGCTATCACATTTAGCTTTCCACCCAGTCACACAGATGTAGACAACCAACAGACATGGAGGGGGAAAAAAAGACCACAACAATATTCACTCCACCACAGATCAGCAGTTAGCTTGTTTCTCGAAAGAAGTAGTGGGAAAGGGAATCTATTTTCCTCTCATGTTGGGACAGAAATAACCCAGTGGGATGCATCTTTCCTGTTTGATGTAATTGCATCACAGCTGAATGGTCCACTTTAGACAACTCAGTCAGTTTAGGAGCTAAATCTTCCAGGGGTGCTTAAAAGTTGGACGAGGCTGGTTAGTGAGCTGTTAAATTTGGAGTGCGTAATTTATGTCTGAAACATCCGAAATCTCGATTTTCTGCTCAACGTAGAGCAAACTATTCTATCCTACTGCTTGTTATTTATTGGGAGTATTGAATGGATGATTGATGGAGGGGATTCAAACTCAGATTAGGCCTTTTTCGAGGCAGATTTTGACTCTAGATTCTATAAAAATCTATATGCCCACTGTACAGAAATGAAGCCTAATTGTCATAGAAATGGGTGCTGTCATCTTGCACTGTTGATGCAAGCCGTGACCATAGTGGAGACACAGAATAAACGTGCTTGCCTTTTGCTAAAAAAGCACAGATCGACTGACCTTTCTCACAGCGAACACTGGTCATTTCTTTACCCAGTACACATCCGTGCAGAGTCAAGGGGCAGCTTAATTAGCAGTGGTGTCTGTCTGAGCTCACTTACATCAAAGGCTCACTGTCTGACTGCACTGGTACATGTTAACTGAGCAGTGTCATCGTTAATGTTATACACCTGCACTATTGCTTTCAAAATGTTCAACGTGAGAAAGGCTTACTGAGTGTTTAGGAGTGGCCAGAGCTGATTGATCCACAGGAAAACACAAAAACACAACCAAAGACTAGTAAAGAGCATGCCAAGCCTACAGCCATCAATGCAACACTAAAACCATGTTTGCCACCCAGAAGCCTAAATAGAGGCTATTGTTGCATCCAGTAGGCTATAAACAATGGTGCATTGAGGAATGTTAGGAAGCATGAGCTCCCTACCTGACCACATGCAGACTTTCATGTAGAGAGGTGGACATGAATGATGTACCATTTTGTTGTTCTGTTAATTTTATTTAGTTCAGTAGCTACAGAGAAGATTTGTACTTTTTAAAGTTAAGTTTACTTGTCTGATTAAAGCAAGCAGCCTGCTTAAAAAAAGGACATTAAGTTTACAGAAGTCCTTACCTGAGTTTATTGTCTTGGAGGTTAAAGAGGGGGCGCGCCCCCAAAGCATCTCTTTCATAGGTTCCCTGAGTAGGCGGCATCTCAAATATGATTGGATTATAGATGTGTCTTTATTGGCCAGTTTAAACTGAAAAGGCTAGCCCCAGCCCTATATGTGCTGGGACAGAAGCATGGGAATAGTTAGTGCATGAAGGCAGCATAAGCTAAAAAAAATGCAAGTTGTGAAAGTTTTCTGGTAAGTTTTTGTCTTTGTTTCTTTTTACTCCTGTTGGAAATATGCTGTTTGTTTAAAAATTGTAAAGAAACAGCTTCCAATTTCCGAGCACAATTTTTTTTTCTGCCAGCATGATGTTTGTCCTTAATATGCCTCACAAGGCTACCTACACCTCTCCTTGCAACAAGGAAGCAGTGAAACAAAGGTGTGGACAAAGTTAGCAGTAGGACTATGTGGCATCTGCACAAAAATTGCACCATCCCAGCTAACAGGGAACGTTCCCACAACACTGGATAACATTCTGTATGAGTTCAAATAATTTTATGAAGACAATATTTTAAACAAATGTTCAAGGAATGTTTTAAGAATATTTCAATTTCCAGTAATGCTCCTATAAAGTTAATATCATGTTTTGATGTCAGCGGTCCGAGGATGTGATCAAGAACACAGATGGTGTTCTATGAAAAGAAAGAAGGAATGTTCTCAAACCAGCATTCAAAAAATGCTTTCCAGATGTTAATGAGGCCTCATGACACAGTGATTTTCATACAGAACATTTTGTAACATTGCTGTAATGTAATATATTAAAAGTAGAACAGTTTGCCTTTTTGCTGAGGGAACACATTATATAACATTCTCCCAAAAGACATTTCCAGACTGATAACAAAGGAAGAACGTTCTCAATGCAACATTCAAAAAATATTTTCCAGATGTTATCGAAGCCTCTAATGACAGGACATTCTTTAGGATGTTCGTGTGCTGCGATATATTAAAAAGATGGAACATTTTACCTGCAATGCTCTGAAGATGTTTTGAGGATGTGGTTGACTTTCCACAATGTTCCACAGTGTCATATGATAATAAAGGAAGTACATTCAGCTTGAGAATGGTAGGGCATAACTCTCTAGCACCCTACCCTACCTTTAAGAAGAACATTCGTGGAAATGTCACGCTGAAAGCCTTTGGAGAGCTTTGCAGAACTTTCTCAGAATGTTTTTGGAAGAAAAAACAAAGATGTAATGTTTGCTCTTTGACTCTTACAGGCCAAAACCTCTTTGTGGGCATGTCAAGAGTGCAAACCTATCTCAGGATCTTCAACTTGGATAAAATCTTTCATAAGGTGAGTTTTCAGTGACCAACAACTGTATTTGTGCCCAAAATGCATATAACAAACTACATTTAAAAAATATGTACATGTGGACAAGGCCTCAGACTATCAGGACAAAACCTGCTGGACTTAAAGAGTAGATAACATCTTAAAACCAACAATCTTCCAACGTGGGAGGATGACTGTCAGATTTCTTTTTTGGCTTAGCTTGCATTACAGTATTCTTGATTTACCATTTTGCTTTGTTGTTCACTCGAAACTACTACCCCCGGATCGGTATTATTGATGCTGGAACAGAAGGTTTTAATTTAGTTGAAATGGCAGCAATTTGATTTCAGTCAGTCAAAGAAATCTAGCAGTTAAACAACAATATGTTCTGCTTTAATCACCTGCTTTGCTTAACCCATCACTTCTAGGAGCAATTAACTCAGCAGCACACAGCCTCTCAGAGGAAACCTCTAGAAGACGCTCAGAACGTAATGAGAGAAAGCTTCCACCACTAATTATTTCAGTATTTATTGAAGGTCAGGTGAAGGTCACACAAGTAATTAGTTAGGGTCACGGTTAAAGTAAAGAAATGGAAGAGTTTAGGTTAAGATGGGATTTAGAAGATGGACAGAGCAGTCTGTATGTAGGGAAAATGGATTTATTTGGAGCTAGAAAGGCAGCTTTCGGCACAAACCTTTAGAAGCTTTCATCAGAGGAGAAATTTAACATCACTCCTACTTTCTCGCAGGCAAAAATACACTCCATAAATCCTGTTTGCTCTTCAGATAGAGGTGCTTCATGCCCTATAAAGTGTTAAATTGCCTCCAAAACATGTGCCAATCATGTTGCAGCTTGCCAAACTGACAGGAAGGTTCTCAGGCAAAGTAGAGATAGTAAAATCTCTTAATTTGGAGCCACTTAATAAACAGAGAACTTGCCAGAGTTTTATTAGTGCCATTTATATTATCTAACGAAAAATGAGTTCCAATTTGGAAGTCTCTTCCAATTTGGTTGGTCGATTTGTCAGATGTTCCTCTTATAAGGTCACAGTGAGACAGTGAGTGAGTGTTAAACACACTGATTAAGCTCAAGCAGCACTGGAGGGGTCACAGCTGTCAGAGCAGAGGCAGAGAAGACCTTTGTGTGCCTAGTCTCTCTTTTCAAACAGCCCCTCTCCAGGAAAATAAGTCATTTTTTCTTTTTGTGTGCCTGAAAATTTGCATGAGATTTACATTGTGGTGTCTATTTTGCAGCAGTAATGATCAGAACAGTAGATCTATCTAATCTTACTGTTTAATGCTAGTAGAAAAACATCATGTATTGAACGTGCATTTGCTACTATTCAACCCTACTGACACACACTGAAAACCTGATTCTCGGACAACTCACTGAGGTCCAATGCAGGTTCGTGCAGCACATGAACACTCAGCTCTTTTCAGCGAGCTCAGTCCCTTAATTACTGTGCAAAGGTCAAGACAGGCAGCCGTGAATATGCTTATCTACTGGCATCTTTGGATGCTGTGCAGGTGAGCACTCGGAGCTGACAATCAATCATCGGCCACATGGGACGGGCCCCTGAGTTCCTGCCTGCCGCGTCATCCCCATAAACCAAAACTGTACAGTTGTGACTGAGCGAGGACAGACGTCACCTCTTCAGTCAGCAGTGAGTAACAATTTCTCTTGCAGTGTGGACTTCCTGATTTATCTCAGCACTTTAACTTGTCACTGCAAGGACATTATATTTGCAATCAGGTGACAGCAAACAGATATATGATAATGGGCCGGCATTAGCAGGAAGGTTCCAGCCACTGTGCCTTGCAGGTTTATAACAGATTCTGCTCTTACAAACACTTAGACGGTTGTTAACAGTCTGTTGATGGCTCGCAGTCGCAGTTCTCTGTAGCTGCATTTTCAGTCTGAATGCTGATTACAGAGCAAAACCTTCTTTATTAACCACGTCAGAGGATGACTCAAGGGAAGGCACTGCTCTGTCTGTCTGTTGTTTGGTCTAACACTTAGGTTCAGACTCAGCAAGTAGTAGATGGTTTGTCTTGGCATTTTGTACAGACATTCATGGTTCCCAAAGAACTAACTGTGGTTTTCACTCATCTTGTAAAATATATTAGAGTTAGGGTTAGTTCTACTCAGTAGATTGGCACAAAATTTTGTACAGACATTCATGGTTCTCAGAAGATGACTGATGCAAACTTTTATGATTGCCTGGTCTTTTCTACATTCCTAACACGAGGCTGATATTTGTGGTTTTAAGTGAATTACTTTAATAATTGTACAGATTGTAAATAGTCTACACTTATATAGCACCTTTCTACCTTAGTGGTACTCAAAGCGCTTTACAATGTGTTTTGCATTCACCCATTCACACACCAATGGCGACAGACTTCCATGCAAGGTGCCTGCCTGCCATTGGGAGCAAACCTCAGTGTCTTACCCAAGGACACTGTGGCATGTGGAGGGGCTGCCAACCTTGCGATCAGTGGACAACCTGCTCTGCCACCTAAGCCACAGGCCGCCCTGTATTAAACCTATGTTCCCCACAGATGTCTCACGTAGCACCATCATCTGGTCAAAAGTTGATTCAATACAGAACTAATGCTGTTTGTGTCAGTCTCAGATGTATTTTATGTCTGTTTCTAATTTGAAAATGTTAGCATGCTTACATCCTAAACTTAGCTTAGCATTAGCAAGCTAACATTGTTATGGTGAGTATTTTTTGCTCAGATTTGCCTCAAAGAGTCTCTTACTATGCGGCAGATGATTGCCTGGATGTTACATTTCAGCGTGCTTGTGTGTATGCAGTTTTAGATGTTGCAAGGAGACATTTTAGCTGTGCACAAGGACCAAAAGTGTGCAGCCAATTTTTGTGACCATGCAGCGATTGCACATGGCTCAACTACAATATCTGCTCAAAACTGAGGGGGCAGCATGGCATCTAGCATGCTGGAAAGTAATTGTACTGAGAACACCTAGTGGACAGGTGTGGTACAGAGAGATAGCAGCTGGATAGCTCAGTGAGTAACACCCCAGACTTTGGCATGGGAGATCTGTGGTTCAAATCCCGATCAGGGTGCAGATATCCAGTGAGGACCCTTGGGCAAAGTCCTTACCTACCCATGTATGTCGCTTTGGATAAAAGCATCTGCTAAATGAAATTGTAGATATTCAAAGGTGGACACTAACACACAATAAATGGTAACAGTACTGCATTTTATTTAAGCCGACTAGGCTTATTGCATTTTTTGTGTTTCTTTATTAACTGCCAGTTAAGATGGTACGTTAGATCCCTGTTTAAAAATAAATAGAAGCTATGATACAGTGTTAAACATCACAGTGTTGCACAAACAGCATAGCGGAACATTTGTGTCTTAACACTGTTACGTTGTACAACCAAGCAGCCTGTGATGTGTTAACAGACAATATGATGCAAAGGTCAGAGTCTTTGTCAGCAGCTAAGGTCACATCTCTGGAGAGTTGTTTTCCAACTAGACAGAATGAACAATACCTCTTCAGGGGCATGTAATCGTGACTCAGTGCTGTGTATGAATGCTTGCCTCGCTGCATGTAAATGTGAATGCCTCTGTCACCCTGACTGACATTCTGATTCAGCAGGACCTCTGGACTGCGTGGGGAATGATGCAGTCAAATCCACACGTAAGAATCGCAGCTAGGCTTTCCATTTGCTTGTGCGGAGTCAATTTAGAGGTAAAAAACACTTCTTTTCATGCACACATATTTCACTACAGAAGCATTTTTTGGTAAATGAACAGGCTCATTTAGTGACTAAGTGCAGTGTCACTGCTGAATACTGATTGGATCAACCTTTCAGTTAAAAGGAGGGTTAATTGCATCCACTTTTCAGGTAAAATGGCACAAACTTAGAATGATTTGGCTGGATTTAAAAATACAGCTAAAAGTGCAGCTGTGTCCTTATTTGCATATCCTGTTCAAAATCAAGATATCTGAACTTTTTACAACATATAATCTGTGAATAGTGGCAGAATAATTTCATTCTTAGTCTGATTGTAGCTACAAATTCATGCATTAATGTACATAATTTGAGCTAAATAAAGGGATGCCACCTCTCATTTGCCCTGAACTCCCCCTGGACATAAAGAAGCTATATATAGAGCGAAGCTGAAACACACTGTCTGTCTGAATGAATGTGCACGGAGACTCACAGAGGGTTAACTGACCTGACTGCTGGACTATGATTCACACACTGCTGGGTTATGGACCTACATGCAACAGAGCAGAGCTGTCCTCGGGGCCGGAGACGTCCACAGTCAAACGATTGTGTGTGTATGTGCTTATTTCATTAAAATATCTGCATGTGTCACATTTGTTAAAGTGTCATTTGATGGGATTCTTTAATGTAAAAGTCGATAGCACTGCAGTGACACTCACACAAACTGAAATTCCCACAGCAAAACAAAGGATGTAGCTTTATTCTTTTCTGATGAGCACACACTATTGTTCTCCCTGGAGTGATGAGCTCATATGATTTACCTGTACATACACGCCGACCAGCTTTCAGGAGCAGCCTCTAAAATCTGTGCTTCCCTGTACTTTGAGAGCGGTTATAACACATCGACTGCATGGCGAAACCTCCTGGGAGACACACAGAGACAATGGATTTCCATCTGAATGCTTTAACTTCTTTTTTTTTTCTCCTGGTGATCTATGAATCCACTGTTGCTCTCCACTATCAGACAAGAGCCGGAGAGAGAGTCACATACAAGGAGAGTCAGTGTTAAAATGAAAGGAATAAATAATAAATGTAGAGATTCTGAAGGAGAAAATCAATTAATAAAAATAAAACCAGGAAGGAGAATAAAAGAGGTGAAGAGAACACAAAGAAAAGAGGGGCAAAAAGATAGTAAATGAGAGGAGAAGACCGGAAGGAGTAATTGTAATTTATGGTCGCCATGTGGGCCAGATATCCATTAGGGGTGCCATAACGAATGGCTGGTCCCTGGCAGTGACACTCGACTTGAGCTCAGGCTGATTGAGCTGTGATCACTCCAGCAGACTGCTGCTGCCAGCAATGCAACACTAACCTTAGCAGATGACATCTAAACACAGCCGTAAATTCACAGCCGTGATAAGTGCCTCCCTGCCCCATGCCTTTCTTTCTTTCTTTCTTTCTTTCTTTCTTTCTTTCTTTCTTTCTTTCTTTCTTTCTTTCTTTCTTTCTTTCTTTCTTTCTTTCTTTCTTTCTTTCTTTCTTTCTCTGCTGCCTCTCAGTCTTCTTCTGTGATTCTCGGTCTGTTTAGTATTCCGTTTTTGTCTCTTGTTTGCCTGCACCTGCTCCACTATTACTGTTTTTGCCTCCATCTGTATGGATTAGTGAGTCTGTCTCCATTTAAGTGTACACTGTCAAAATGTAGGGTGCGGCCTGCACTAACTTTAATCTCTGACTTCCTGTCTGAGGTGCAGTTGTGTTTTTTTTCTCTTTTCTCCAGCTTTCTTTCACTGACTGTACATGATACCCGAGGTCAGGTTTCCCTCTACGGCGTCCACGTCACTCAGACAGCACTGCTGTAATTATCAGCTTGTGAAACAACTGCTAACCTTCGTTTAGGCTCCCCATGATAACCCCATAAACAGCCCATTATAACACATGTAAGCATTCTGCTGTGGATTTACCAAATGGTGCCAAAGCCAGTATCATGTTTTTTTGCGATTAGTGAGATCATTAGAACTATTTTAGCACTGTATCCCAAGGAACTATATTTATATATTGCTGGACAGTCCTGCACCTCACAATGCAGTGTTCAAATGTCAGTGCAGGAAGTAGTGTGACCTTTTTGCAGCCAGGCATACAGCAAGAATGTGGAAGTGTTGTCTCCTGTCCTGTTCTGCAAAAATAAAGTGAGGATGATTTTAAATGCCATGTTATCAGTAAGCTTCATAGTGAAAACAGGAAAAAAAAAAAAATCTAATTATTATTCTCTTCCATGTACACTTGCCCACAGTTTCTTCAGGTACTTGGCAGGTAGGTTGTTCCAACTATCTCAGGGAACTTCTCATTGTTCTTCTGTGGATTTAGGCTGTCAGCTGCCTCTGTCTATGATTGAGATTATTGTTACCAAGTATTGGAAGGTTAAAAACTAGCTATGTCCATGAAAAAATAGCCACAAAAAATAGCCAGTAATGTGATGACACTGACCTAGCTTTACGAGCTGTCGACATACAGAAGTAACCCAGCTAGTACTTTTTGGTTTTATAAACATTCTGAGAAAGTTCTGCAAAGTTCTACTACTGGTTTCAGCTTGAAGTTTTCTTTCAGTTCCCAGAATGTTGTTCTGAATGGATAAAGTTCTCTAAAGATACTCTTATACCGTATTTCCACCAACCTGGTGCTAGTGCTCGTTCGGAGCTACTGCTAGTTCGGAGCTTAGTTGGTTCAAATCCCGTTCCTCCTAAGAACCGGTTTGCGTTTCCACTGGCCAGGAGCCAAGTTGGAGCCACGCCATTACGTCACCAGAAGCCGTCTAAGCTTGTATCAATTACATAGTGGTCAAACAAACGCAATAAGTTGATGATAATATCTATGTTTATCTTCATAAAGATGAACATCTTTATGAAGACAACACATATTATCACTTATGTGTCCCTTTCCACCGCTGATCGCTGATCAGCAGTGCTTGTGTGTCCCTCTGCACAGCTGATCGCCGCTCACGATAGCCCCGCCCCCAGCTCCCGAAGCACTCGGTTCTTTGCTCTGGCCCAGCAAAGAGTTGGTTCTTGCTAAGAACCAGTTTTTAGCACCTGGAGCCGGTGCTTAGGCGGTGGAAACACAAAGAACCGGTTCTTAGTCAGGCACTAGCTCTGAACCAGTACTAGCACCAGGTCGGTGGAAACACGGTAAACGATACCCATTAACTCCGACTAGGGTTTTAGGTTTTGTTGAGCCAGATAACACAAAGAAAGCCTGGTTATGTCAAACACCCCTTTGGGGAACTAAATCCAGGTGCACAACCATGAAACAACCATGTTCTTGGTGCATTCCTGACCCCTCGTGCTTTGTCACGTCTTAAAAACTGTATGCTCCACCATCTGCCTCGACCAACAAGTCAAGGCAGATGGCGGCCTTCCGTGAACCTGGTTCTGTCAAAGTTTTTTTTTCTCCCCGTTAAAGGTGGAGGTATTTGGTTCTTTCCCACTGTCGCTGACTGCTTGTTCATAGGAAATCCAAAGGAAACATTGGATTGTTGGGTTATTAGTTCAAAATGTGTAAGGTTTTCAACTTACTATGTTAAGTTATATGAGATGACATATGTTGTGAACTGGCACTATATCAAATTGAATTGAATGCGTTTCCACTGTGAATAAACTGCTGTTTCTTCTCTCTGTGGTAACTGTAGACCCACCTTCTGTCAACAATAATGAAGATTGGTTCATTCCAGGCTGCTGACTGACCCAGAATTTCCCAGAACTTTTTGATCCTGCCACGTATATCACCGTTTTACTGCTTTTGTGAGCTTTTCATTAATACACAGACAGTATGTGAAAGCTTAGCAAGACTGAAATGGATTCTGAAGCTGTGGCTGGCTTGTTGAAGTCAGTTGTGAATATATATTATTTTGACAGGACAGGAGCTTCAAAAATGTGCAAAATCCTGATCTGTTTATTTGACCTCCACTTATCTTGTTATACTTGATTAATTCAAAACCGTTCTACTGTGTAATTGTGTTGTCTGAGAGACTCGCTAAAATAATCATAAAAAATGTGCTCCTCAAAACACTTGCAGTCACAAACCGTCGTAATTTAAAGCCAAACACCAAAAAATATAATGCCACTCATGTGTGGCTCCGATGGGAAGTAGATCATAATTGTCAAAATCCTCCTCTGGCACATCAACCATAAAATTAATACAATAGTCACATTACACAATATAAATCATCGGCCTTTTTTGAGATGCAGCCCCTCTTGACTGCGCTCTCCATTTAGAGGTCACATCTAACTTGTGATTTATGTTTTATTTATCTGTTTTCATTTAATCATTTAATTTGTGCTGGGAAAACAGATTGGAGAGGACTCTTCACATGTTTTTTTCTTGATTAATAAATAATATTGCATTGTGTGAGGATTTGCTCTCAAGGTTTAGAGACAAACCTAGCTGAGAGCACTTGTGGGCTTGCTTCCACTTGTACAAACAAAGAGACACTGAACTTACTGGCATGTTAAAAATAAAATAATAAAACCGGTGAGGAAAGAAGATCAACTAACTAGAACAGCTCGGCAGCGACCTTGAATACTTCCAACTATCGCTCTGACCTCTGAACACCAACCGCAAATATAAATATACAGCCACCACACACCTTCATCACACCCGACAGTGTTACCATCACTCCTGACATTGTTAGAGCTGCATGTGTGCTGGATGGACACCTCCTCGGCCTCAGTTATGCTGATCTACAGAATGGGAGCTTCATGCAAAAGGCTTGCTTCATTAATAACTCATAGAGCGGCTCGGTTCACCCTCCTCGCAAGGAACCATGTCTTGCAAGCACTTCCTGCAGAGCATGAAACAATACAGCGCCGGGGAGGACTTGTTAAAAATATATAATCTCCAGAGAGGGAGAACTCGCTGAAGAATACATAAGCAGGTGCATTTGTCATCGGCACCTGTGTTCAAGTATGCACGTTTGCATCGTGTTCACAAATGTATGTGGCCATGGATAAATGTGCAGATGTGAATATTCTATCAGTGCGGTGGTAGTAGTCCATGCCACATACCGTACATCATAACAGTGAATGGGAGGCAGATAACGATGCAGGTCCTGTCACGTTTCACACATTCTGATCAGGCAGGAAACACAGGGAGAAAAGCTACGAACAAGGTGAGAGGGCCTACAGGGATGACAGGCTACAACTACCAGTGAACCATGATGGTTGTCAGCCTTCCACTAAACATGTAGCCCAATCCAACTCACAACTCATAATGTAGCGGCCGAGATAAGACAGGTGATGCAGCTGTTTCCAGAAGAAGGGATTTTTTATATTTATTTTTGATATACACTATATTGCCAAAAGTATTGGGACTTCTGCCTTTACACGTGCATGAACTTTAATGACATCCCATTCTTAATCTGTAGGGTTTAATATGGAGTTGGCCCACCCTTTGCAGCTATAACAGCCTCAACTGTTCTGGGAAGGCTTTCCACAAGGTTTAGGAGTGTGTTTATGGGACTTTTTTTTGACCATTCTTCCAGAAGTGCATTTGTGAGGTCAGGCACTGATGTTGGATGAGAAGGCCTCGCTCTCAGTCTCCACTTTAACTCATCCCAAAGGTGTTCTATTGGGTTGAGGTCAGGACTCTGTGCAGGCCAGTCAAGTTCCTCCACACCAAACGTGCTCATCCATGTCTCAATTGCTTCCACTTTGTTATAATACCACTAACAGTTGACCGTGGAATATTTAGACTTTGGACTTGCACGGGTGGTAACCTATCGCGGTACCAAGCTTGAATTCACTGAGCTCCTGAGAGCGACCCATTCTTTCACAAATGTTTCTAGAAGCAGTGTCCCAATACTTTTGGCAATATAGTGTATCTTGTCTGAATTGGAGCTCTTTCAAGAAGCAAGAAATACCTGTTTTGTGTCAAGGGACTCCTTTTGAGTAGCTGGGTGCCTTAATTTCAAGGCTAAAAATAAGTTGTGGTTAGATGGAGCTAAAAGATACCGTGGATATTACAGGGTGTAATGGGAGAGCACCTCTGCTCTGACAGACAGCATCTCTCAGTGATGCAGACCACTGAACCATCAATTTGTCTATCTGTTTCGAGCTCCACAGTATCTCTTTCTTTCACAGTCTTTCACTCTTTCGTTCAGCTAATCCCCCCCCTCTCTATCGCATTTCTAATTTCTCTTTTGATTCGCCTCTCATCTCTCTCAATCATCTTGTCTCTCAGATTCCTCTATGGCATTTCTGTATCTCCATCACCGAGGGCACAGTGAGAAATCTTGTCTTGGCTTTGCTCCTTCATGCCTAGTTTATTTTTCTCTCTCTCCACTTCTGCTTGCCGTCAGTACCTGGTGCTACAGACAAGTACAGCAGTGTGTGCGTACCGCCGACTGGTTGCATCCTTAAGACCCCGCATGTCTCGTCTGCTCGCTGGTTAAGTGGCTATTTCTGTATGTGCCGCCGGCTGAGCGGGAGGTTTCAAGTGTACGCCGCGCTCTCTGGAGTTCACGAAAGTTGTTGCACGCCCGCCCTGCCCTGTCCAACCTCGACGCACCGACTGAGATGATTCTGACAGAGCCATCGTCAATAATTCATTTCGAATCAAAGAGAGACAAAACAAATTGCTGGTGAAAACGCTAGTATCGTCTTGGAAGGAAACACAGCTGAAACTCTGTGAGTCTTTTTACATGAGATGGAAGTTCAGTGTGCAACATCCCCTATGACCCCTAATGAGTGATACAAACCCATGACTAGTAGAATTTGAATAATAACGAGCTATTTTTCCAAAAACGTTGTTGTTTCAGGTTAAAGCTGGGGTAGGCAGTATTTCTTGCCATTCACCGGACACAAAATTCACAATAACCTTTCAGTATATTGTAATTTGACAGGTCTGAGAGGAAAGTAGACTCTTGTGCATCCTCTTGGCTCCATTTTCAGGCTTTCAAAAATCTGGCCTATGACAGGAGACTTCAGCCAATTGCATTTTTTTTCACTCAGATCAGGTGGGAGAGTATAAAGAGCAAGAGCAAGTCTGCATAAAGTGAATGATGTGGTGGTGCAATGGGTTAAACAGCAAACTTTCACCAAGGAGAGGCCACTACATTGTGGAATCTAATGCAATGTAAAAGGACAGTTTTTTGCTGATGTCAAAATGGTCACAATCCTACTTCCTGTTTATTATTGAGGTCATAGTGGGTGGTGAAGGTGCACTAAACAGCATTACATTTAAAAGTTTTTGTTTTTTTTAATTTGTCCATCCCATTAACATCCATGAGGGACTATGGCACAGAGAGTAGGATTATCACAGTTTTGACAACATCAACAAAAACTTAAAATGTAGAAGCTTCTTTAAAGTAAGATTTATAATGGATGATAATGTTGTTTTTGATTGCGTTAGATTTCACGGATGTACCTAATGAAGTGGCCAGTGGGTGTATGTGCATCAATTACAACATTTCAGCTCTGTTGCATATATGGTCGGGTGAGTGCGGATGGTATTACTCAGTCTGTCTCCTGTACAGTACTGTGCTCCCCTTTCATCTCCTTACCCCCTACATCTAAACCCCACAGCGGCCCAGCTTGGTGGTGCCAGCGCTCTCGTTAATCACACAGTGTCAGGCCTTTAATAAGTCCTTGACGGGGGTTTTGCCGTGAACGACACTCTTTATCAAAGGTTTACACTGTCAGTGTGTCCTGGAGAATGATTGATCCCACCATGCTCAGGTCTGCCCTTCATGCAGACTGACAGAGCAACACCCACAAGACCACCGGTGGATGGCGACGCAGAGGTGAACGGACGTGTGTGTGTGTTATTCAACACATGTGAGGGAGGCGGTGGTGACGCGTCGCAGCACCAGACGGCTGCATGATAGATACTTCAGTTTGTTCCATTTCTCTTCCCACCAACCGACTCTGCATGATCCCGCAGCTCCAAATACAAAAGCCTGCCATTATAGATGTTCCGATAAAGTTGCGTTTTAACCTTGCCTGCCTCTGGCTGCAAAGTAAGCAGCTAATCCGGTTGACAAATGAAACAATGTCAGCAAGCGCTTGACCTTTCTTATGGAGATCATACTGTACAAGAAGTATTATCAGAGCACTGCTGGGCTTGTCATAAAATTCGTAGGAGTTTGTATAAACTTTCCATACATTAAGTGCACAAGAAAAGGTCAAAATAGGGATGCATGGCCAGATGCATTATTCGTATAATGGAAGATTTCCTCCAATGACAATTAAGTATTTGTCCAACAACTCTTTCTCTACTGAACAAAGGTCCCCCCCCTTTCAGAATGCTAACTAAAATGAGCTTAAAAGGAGCAGGCAAAATTAATCATAAATTGTGAGTGTCATGACTTACAAAGTTGAATAATGTAAGAATATGCTTATACACACCACACAACAACAACAACAACAACAACAACAACATTTAACCTGAACTTCCATCTATCCATTATCTATACATCGCTCAATCATCTGTAGGGTCGTGGGGGTGCTGGAGTCTATCCCAGCTGACTCAGTGTGAAGTCAGGGTTCACCCAGGACAGGTCCCCAGTCTGTTGCAGGGCTACACATAGAGACAGACAACCAAGCACACTCACATTCACACCTACAGACAATCTAGAATTACCAATATTCACCTCAGTATGTTTTTGGACCCGGTGAAAACCCACGCTGCACAGGGAGAACAAGCAAACTCCACACAGAAAGATCCCAGGCCCAAGCGAACTGAGGATCTTCTAGCTGAGATGATGGTGCTAACAACCAAGCCACCGTGCAGCCCCGTTAAAAACATGAAGGATTGCAATTAGTTACCCAGGTTCAGCAGCGTACAGAAT
>OMNN01024479.1:0-16850 GCA_900302755.1 Chromis chromis
CCTGAACCCCCCCAGAGACACTTGTCATATACATTGCTGTACAAATGACAAATGCTTTTTTGCACTGTCATACAGGGCTAGGCATAATAAGTTAAACTTCAGCCTAAGCCCTTCGGTCATAAATTGTTAAATTGAGTTTATGGAGAATGTCTATTTTTCCTTCATTGTTTTTTTCTT
The DNA here is from genome assembly GCA_900302755.1 of Chromis chromis. Taxonomy (NCBI): domain Eukaryota; kingdom Metazoa; phylum Chordata; class Actinopteri; family Pomacentridae; genus Chromis; species Chromis chromis. The sequence goes on from OMNN01024479.1 coordinate 178, forward strand.
TTCTTTTTTGACCGAATAAACATAAACAAACAAACAAAAAATGTACTAGTAACTTGACAAAAAGTTTTCTGCACATATGTTAGCGTATATATATGTATATAATATCTTTTTCTTTCTCTCTCTCTCTTTTTCACTTCTGAAGGCAAACACTTCTGTATTTTTTATATTCTTAATATTATTTTATTTTTGCTATCTGCTTTCTTAACTGTTTGCACCAACAGACCAAGACAAATTCCTTGTAATGTAAAAACTACTTGGTAATAAACATGATTCTGATTCTGATTGCTTTATTGTGAAGCACTCTGACTCAACATGTTCTGTTTTAAATGTTCTAAGTTATATTATAGGTTATGCTGAGTTACTTTTTACTACTGCACACTACAGGCTGATTATATATATATATAATTTAGAGGTTTATTTTTGCACTTTTTGAGTATTTTACCTCTATTCCTATGTTTTTACTCCCCTTCCTCCCCCCTCCTGGTTTCTGTCCTCCTCCTGTGACGTCACGGCTCACCTGTGGGTGGGAGCAGATCTGGGATTAGCTGTAGCCGCAGGTAATAGCCAAACACTGTGAGACTCAGCAACGCAACTATACTGTCAACTTTACCGAAACCAAGACGACACGAACGAGCCGAGTCGGTCCGTCTGGTCAAAGCGCAGGAATCCGGACTCAGTAGTTTTGCAAAAGTTAGTCGCCGAGTGGATTTAAAATCACCTGAGCGCTCGAAATCCGCCTTTCTTCCTCCGCTTTGAAGCTCGAAGTTTTCTCCACCGAGACTTCCGCGGTTCGCTCTCCGAACGAGTTACCCGGGACAAAAACTCCACCACAACTGTCTCCTCTTATGCGGTAAGTGCGACTTTATTTTATTTTGCAAGTTAAAAAAAAAAAAAACGGTGAAAAGTTGAATGAAGTTTGGTGGAGGCTGCTCTCCTGCGCACCGTGGGCCAAAAACACAGGGCGCGACGGAGTGGGACATGTTATTATCAAGGCAGGAATCAGTTTTATTTACATTCTCAGAATTTCAGAGCAGCTTATTTTACTGGAAGTGTGAATGCAGGTTGTATGGAATGGTGCGTTTACTGCTGCAAGTCTGCGTGGGAGCAGATTTACCAGGTTATTTTTACTAAACATGCCTCCCCCCCTCCCCTTAAACAGGTCCCAGGCGTTCTGAGCCATGCCTGGCCACAGCACAGGGGCTCCCCAGGCGTCCCGCCACCACAAGCATCACGGCTCCAGCTCCAGAGCAGAAAAGTACCGACCGACCCGGACGGCATCCAGGGAGAGGTCGGCCAGCCAGGACTCCTACAAGGATGGGGAGTATCTCCGAGAGCACCACGCCGACCACTCCCGCTATTCAGACAGCAAGTACAGTCGCAGCAGAGGCCACCCAAGGAACGGAAGGGGCTCAGAGACAATAGGATTCATCCCGGGGTCTGCAGACAACACGCCCACCAGCAGACATTCCTGCGCCTCCTGCGCCTCCATGGGCTGGAGCGGCTACAAGGCCCTCATCTGCTGCGTGCTCACCTGTGGGTTTTACGGCAGCCGAGAGCCCTGCCTGTCTGTAAACGAGAGCTCCACAGACCATCCCCCTAAAACAGCCGCCGAGCCTCACCCTCCCAATGGCATGGCTGTGCTCAACCCCACCTGTGGCATCCCCTTGGAGTCCAGCAAGCCCGCCAAGGCCTCCAAGCTGCCCACCAGCGACAGCTTCCGCTACCCGGACGTGCGCATCGGAGGTCAGACGGTTAGGTACCCGGTTCCCGCCTCCAAACGAACCCGCACGCCAGGCAAAGGGGAGAGCCAGCGGCCGGTGAGCAACACCAGCCTGCTGTCCCGCGAGGACTACGACCTGGACGACCTGAGCGACACGGGCACGGACATTGACTCGCTCATCACCAAGAAGCTGCTGGAGCTGTACGCCCTGCACCAGATCGACCAGCTGGCCAAGTGCACCTCGGACTCGTCGTTCTCCCGCAAGACCAACGAGATCAGCGAGCTCATCTACAACATCGCCCAGGACTACAACCTGGAAGAGCAGGAGGCCGAGTGCAAGCTGGTGCACGGCGTCATCCGCATCAGCACCCGCAAGGGCAAGAGGAACAAGAGCCACCAGTCATCGGGGCAGCGGCCCAACGGCAGGAGCGACGGGACGCTGCCGGACAGCGGCAACGAGACCATGACTAACACCTTCATGAGCAGCGACTGTAAGATTCATACTATCTAGATATTCCTGATACTGTCACGTCCACCTGACTGCAGCATACCAAATATACCAATCATCTGTGCTCCTTCAGTGACTCATAGTGTCTGTTGGAACGCTGCTGGAGCTCTTTTGTTTGTACACCAGGCATTTTACAGGCAATGGCCTAATAACAATTGGTTAATCTGGGGCAGGTTCAAACAGGTGCACGGCGTCTGGCGACCGGATTGATTGTGAAGTGCTCATTTAAGATGCCTGTTGTTGACATTTTTCTTTCTCCCCTGCTGCAGTTCCGGAGGTGAAAGTGTCGGAGCAGACGCAATCGGACGAGCTGGCCAGGAAAATGAGGCACTACAGCGGGAGAAGTGAGTGCAGCACAGACCCCTTTTTGTGTGGATGGAGGCATTAAAATGCATTAGATATCACGATATTAGGTTTAATCACCGCCCTGCTGTGTGAATCAGCAGCTCCGTCTTTGTGCCCGCTGCAGCTGTAGGCCTTTTCTCTCCTCCACTTTCCAGCAGCATACCACTCTTTTAAACAGGTGAAAGCCCCACATTCCTGCCCTTTTCTCCGCATATTACAATCCCTCGCTCATTACAGGGCCACCTAACACCATCAAACCCCCTCCCTCCGGCTCAGCGGTCATGCAACACCACCTGCCAGAGCAGCAGATCAAGTCGCATTAAACATACGCCTGATTTATTATGTCATTTTAGTGCACAACTTGGGTTACAGGCGGATTACAGTGCAGCAGCAGGAGGCTCTTTTTTCTTGTGTTGTTCTGCAAAGAGGCTGTTTAAAAAGGAGCGGGTGTCCTGTTACACGTCTTTTGTGTTTCTACAACTTTCACATCACAGCAGCCTGGGAATGTGTTAAACTCTGTGGCTGATGTATACCAGTTTTTCTACTGTAATAATGTGTTTTTCGGTTCTTCTTGCAGCGTACTCCTCCAGCACCGCCACCGCCTACTCAGCCTACCATCACGACACCGGAACAGACTCTTCCGGTGCTCCTCTGCTCTCTCTTTAAAGGGCAACACACAAACTATTTACAAAAAGGATGTTGTCAGATACGTGGACGCCTTCATCCTTCCTTCTGTTACTGAACGGAGCACCTTTTTTAAACGTGGGGCAGTTGTACTTTTAGAGTGTCATTTAAATTCAAGGAAAATCTTTCCAGGAAATGACCCACTGAGAAGACTCTTCTTTCTCGGAGGGCTTTAAGTTTTAGAGGAATCTGTGCGCAGTGTTTTAAAGTTGTTTTCAGAAAATGGAAAAACTCAATACAGTATCAGCAGCCAGGAGGCCACAGGATAGAGGCTGATGGTAGAAACGCAACCGTCCTCATTCTTGTCCTTGTTCTTGTTTATGCAAGCCATTGTGCGTGTTTGTGTGTGTGTGTGTGTGTGTGTGTGTGTGTGTGTGTGTGTGTGTGTGTGTGTGTTTGAGCTTACTGACTCCTGCCATTTCTTCACACTTCCGTGATGCATGTTTTGACCTGACAGCTGTATTTGTTAAGCCATATGTTGATGTAAATAATCTCATGTCAATGTTACTTTGCGGTTTTATGAACCATTTGTGGCCATTTTTTTTATTAGTCTGTCTTATTTTTTAACAAAATAAAAGCCTCAATGCTTGTTTATGCCTTTTTTTTAATGTGCATTCAATCAGTAAATGTGGCGTTTAAGTCTCATCTCATGCTTGCACAGCTTTTCTGTCAGCCTTTATGCTGTCTATTCATTAAGTCTGAATTTAAGCAACTCAATTTGTTTTGCAGCAAATTATTAGTCCCCGTATATCAACAGGTTCTTTCCTTCACAAGGGTTTTTCTGCCGCTGTCTCTTTAGCCTACTTTTCCTCTTTATCTCTCAGGATTATTGTTGTCAAGCTCATCTCCCTGAGGTCACTGCGATGTGGCAGGCAGGCTTTTTCCGCCCTCAGCAAAAGAAGGAACCCGTTTGGCTGGTTCTGACAAAAAGGAAATAAAATCCCGGGGTTTGTCTTTCTTTGTCATTTATTGGAAATGGGAGAAGCAGTGCAGAAAATCAGACCAATTCCAAAAACCTGTTGTCAAGTCCAGCTTTGGGTCAAACAAATTGAACTACTTTTATGTATATTTTAGGAGTTTTAAGTGTTGTGCCTTTAGTTTGCAGATCTGTGGCTGCAGCTGCCAACAGAAATATGTAATTGTAGACCAATGTGCACTAAAGATGAGTTACAAATATGTTTAGGATTGATTGCTAGTTGGCCTACTGACATACTTGCATCTTCTGTGACAAAAAAATTACAGCTTTTGTGTTCAACTTGGCTTGAAAGGGTGCAAATTAACGCGGATGGCTATACACGCATCAAGAAAACAACACAAGTGATTTGATTTCTATTAAAAACAGATGAAAAGATCTCACTGTTTGGCCCAATTGTGCAGAAACAACAACCATCCCTACTCAGCAAAGCATAACAACCCAGCAAATCACACATTCGCCTTTATTGTTCTGCCTTTTTCGACTTGCCTGTTCTGTTTGTGGTGTGTTGCAGTTGCCCTGTGTAACCCCGTTTCCTCTGGCTCTCTGCCCCCACCAGCACATTCCTGTTTTACCTGTATGAGGTGTCATGTAAAGGCTCACTCTTTCACAACTAACATACCACAGCGTAGGACGAATCAAAAGGACCTGCTCCGTATTAAATGTAGCCTGCAGATTGTTGAGAGGAAGCTCGGATTTTTACAGCACACTCGATTTAACAGTCACACGTACTTCTTATACGTACATTTGTGTATTGAATAACATAATAGTTCTGTGGGGCTTTTACATGGTTAGATGTTTGCGTATGTAACAAAAATGGCAGTTTAAGTCTAATTTTAATACATTTGTGTCGTGTTTGTCTGAGTAAATATGTGACTTCCACAGTTTTCCATGAGAGGGAGACAAAGTTCCATTAAAAACAACACTACATACTGTGCTTGAACATTTGTGGCCATAATAGAGAGCAATGTAGCTTTCTTAACCGTATTTAACGGTTTCCGTGTGTATTGATGTGACATGATACAACTTTTGTTTGACAGTGGCAGTTTAGTGAGTTTTGCAGCATTGTACGCAACGTTTCACCATGTCAGTATTGATGAAAAAGACTTTATTTGTCACTTATGTGTGACAGCAAAACAGTAATGCTGCTTTTTCTGAGGTCAGAGCACAGGATCAGCCGTGATACCTGCAGTATATGGGTTATTGGCCTTGCTCAAGGGCCCCACAGAAACAGATTATTAGTGCTGAGAGTCGAACCTCCAACTTTCTGATCAGTAACGCCGAGCCTTAAACATTTAGCCACAGTTTCTATTATAAATATATACATATTATGCAATTTTAAACATGGTCTGGGTTGTATAAAGTATTCCAATCCTTTATTTAAGTAAAAGTACCAGTACAAAGATGTAAAAAATACCTGCATGAAAATCTTACTCAAGTAAATGTTCTTTTACTTGAGTAGGATGGTATTAGTAGCAAAATGTAGTTAAAGTGTTAAAGTGAAAGTACTGGATTGGTACCTACTGAATGATATATCGTGGTATTAGATCATTAATAGTGAAGCATTAGTGTGCCAGCAGCATGTTACTGCTGCGGCTGCTGCAGGTGGAGCCAGTTAAACTACTTTATATCCAGTTTTATATACAGAGACAGATGATAAATCTGAGGGCTCATCACAAGATTAATGGTAGGAGAATGAAGAAGAAGAAAAAAATTCTGATCCACAAATCTGTTCTCAGGTTTTAGAATTTTTCTCTAACCTTTGATTTTTGCTCAGATATTGGATCATTGGAAAATTCACTGAAATGCAACCATGTGAGGACTTCAGAGGGAGAAATCACTGTTTGGTGGGGCTGTTAACAATTTATACAGATCTGAAATGTAACCCCAACTACACACTGCTTTTTGTAAGGCATCAGAGGTCAGGGTTTTTCCCAAATAGAGGAATTCTTGGCATCTTAGCCAGAGGCAAAGGAAAATCACCAGCGCTAAAATGAGAATTAAGCAGTTTTACCAATTGATATTTAATTTACTTGAGTATAACAGACATTTTTTGTTTAACTTATGGTCAGAATTAACAGGAAAATGCATAGATTTCTGTCTAATAAGGTAACACCGACTCATTCTCTTCACTGTATGCGGATGGATCATGCTTCCTGTCATGCATAGTCACACCCTCAACAACACATTCTGAACCAGGAAAAACCCTGGAAGCCAAAAAGGTCTGAAACGGATGCTTGAACCTTTAATAATGTGTTAAATTTTAGAAGCGTGTAATATTATCCACTGTGTAAAAATAACTAAAGCAGTAAGTTAAAAAAAAAAAAAAAGTAGAAAGTTCAGTATTTCCTTCTGAAATGTGGTGCAGTGAAAAGATAAAGCAGCATAAACTTGGAAATAGTCAAGCAAAGTACCTCAAAATTGTACTCGAGAACAGTACTTGAATAAATGTACTTTCCTGTGTGACAGACTGGCTGCTTACTGGTTAATTTTTAATATCAAGTTTCCTCAAAGTTGGAGAAGATATGCTGGCATACTGTACTGTGAGAATGTGTTTTCTGCTTCTAATCCTTCCAAATATACTAGAAAAGTCTATTTTAAAGCTAACCCAGCATATATTCAGGGCTGTATCATCTAGAAAAGCTCTTATAAATCAATTTTAGACACATATAGGCCTTGGAGACTCCAGCATCAGCAAGAATTTAAAAATAAATGCACTTGAGCAACACTTGGCTGCGTGACATGTCAGTGATGATGGATCTGCCAAACGAAGTGAAGCTTGAAGATGTTCAGACCTCGCTCATAAAACAATGTGTCAGATTTAACTTGCTGTGAGTGAAAGACTGAGACGGACCCTCACTGTTAAGTCCATGTACAAAAATATATTTATTTGAAATCTTCTGTAAATGCAGACAACACTCAGTTACAACAACGACACAAACAGAAAGGATCAAGTATCTTAACAGTCAAATCTTTCCACTTCAGTGGATTTTCAGACTGGGTTAAAGTGACCTCAGCTTCAGTGGAAATGCAAGTAATTTTCATCATCCCATGTTCACCACTTCACAGTTTCTCGCCGGCGTCTCTAAGTGCCTTTTAGAGCCGCCTGCTGTTAAGGGAAAAGTTCAAACACAGCACTCAGTTTTCTCCAGCAAAGTCCAACCTCCTCTATCTGCAGAAGAGCATGTCGACCAGCAGCTCCAGCAGGTCCGCCTGTCCTATGACGGGCCTGAAGAAGAGTTCGGTGATGAGGCTGGGCGTGATGCCCTGCAGCATGGAGGCAGTGAGGAGGATCCGAGCAAAGCGATCCTGGTCCCCCGGGTGAAGAGGCTGGACCACCTCGCTCAGGGCGTGCTGAGCCTCCTGCTGCAGGCCTTCGACAAACAGGGCCGCCTTTAAATCTGGAACATCTGTTGATGGCAAAAAATAGGAAAAGTGGGGTTACATACATGTCAAATTGGGATTATTTCTTTTATTATTAAGCTAAATCTGTTGTATACACACCTGGGTTAAATATCGTGGTCCCTTTGAGGTATGCGTACTCCTTTGGGCTCAAATCCAAACTCCAAAACTTCTTGAGGCAACCCTTGAGTTTGCTGACGCCAGCCATGGTTGGCTGCTCCCGCTCCATCCCTGGAGTCTCCTGTCGGTTCAGTAGAATCTTCTTCAACATGCTGTCGGCGGGGACGTCCATCACCTCAAAGTCCAGGTGCTCCTGAGCCAGCCCCAGGATGAAGAGCGGCGCCCAGCAGCTCCTGAGAAGTGCAAACTGGTCGTTGGGGGGCAGCTGGTTAAAAGCAGGTAGGTTCTTCATGAAGTGGAGGGTTTTAACCAGAACCGCAGAGGCTTCTTTGCAAATCTCAGACGGCGTTTTCAAGCACACAGTCCGTCGCACCTCGCAGTTGCATCTGTGAGGTCCAGAGATGTAGTCTTGACTCGGTTTGCTGCTATCCATTCGGCTGAGGATGTTGTAAAGGATAGGGTTGGAGAACCTATCGCTGCTGCTTGAACAACGGCATTCCATTTTATTTGATTTGTAGTTACACACTTGATGTCTGTGTCCTCTCACAGGATGGGCTCTTCATGAGCTTGCGAGCACTGCTGCTGCTCACCTCCAGCGTCCCCGCATTTATAAGGCCAACCCACCCTCCTCAGTGGACCTTGACTTGTCAATACGCTCCCTGTGAAAAACAACCGTGTGCTCTGCCAGGTGACGAATGGAACAACCCTGGGAATCCGATAAGCTTTTCTCAATGAATACGAGCTGCTGGAGTAACGCCTGGGTATCAGGAGGAGGGTTGGGCCTTATCTCGTAGCCGGTGTCGTTAACCCAGGCAGTACCAAGCTACCAAGGACTGCCGAGGTAATCAGCCCCACTGTGGCCCTGCACTCTGCCAGCTCACACCTGTAGAGCTGGAAAGAGGCCAGAGCAGAAGGAAGGGCATTGACCTAGAAGTTAAGTCCTCATGAGGTGTAGTTGTTTTTAAATCGATGCATCTAATCCTGGAACAGAATGAGATTTCTGAAAGTTTAATTTGGTGGAAACTGGTTGTGTAATAATTTTCACAATAATTGTTTGGTTTTGGCATTGACCAAATCAACCAACATGGACTTTTCAACCGCTGTACACATCTGTAGCAAGGATTATATAAATAATGAGGTCATTAGTTTTCCAACTTTCGGACGAGAAATGCATTAACTTCAGGTAATTGTTAATTATTCTTTCTTTTTTTAGCCTGATTATGCTCATGGCCCACTGCATATTGTATCTGCCCGCAAATAGACTTTATATTAGGATGACATAATACAAATAATACTCTATTTTCTAGATTCAGAGAGAGTACAAAGCATCCTTGTTTGCAGTTTTCATGTCAAAACATTTATAGGTGTCATTTATTTAATACTGTTCTCTGGAGAAAGTGTTTTTTGTGCTGTGGTGTTTTGCAGTGATGCAATATAATAGGCAGCATGGCTGAGTGGTGGCACAGCATCCAGATGTCAGTGGTTTCAACACAAGTCTACAGTCATGCTATCAGCTCTGGGAGGCTGCAACATTGACGTGGAAATATCCAGAATATGGCATAAGCTTAAATTGATTGGCCATTTTTTAGGTGGCTAACTTATGTTTTGCTTTCAACTCTGTCCACATCACTTTACTGCTTAGCAAGTAATACACCGACTGTAATGAACCTCAAGTAAACCCACTATAAAAAAGACCAAATGAACACGTTAAGAGGAGAAGGGGGAAAAAGAAGCACAATAACTGCTGGTTATAGCTCATTGGTCCTGGGTGCTAGTTCGCAACTGACAGAGTTTATAGTCATGCAGGAGGTGCATACAAATTCAAGAAAGCATGTCATATGATGCAGAATTTACACCTCAGAGTGCAGGAAGAATCATCATATTTTTATTTGTGATCTTTTTTGAGAAAATGGAAAACTGTAACATTAAGAATACCTACAAAATTACTTCTTTTGTAATTTTTGGCCACTGTCGGAAATTACAATCAAGTGTATGTCCAAGGACGTATGTATTAAGGAGAGTGAAAATCAAACTAATAAAGTGTAATGATGATAGACGCATATAAGAAAAGGTCATATGGGTCAGTTAGATCTTGTAATAGTGATACATTAAATGTTCAGTATGTGAAGTCTGAAAAGAAGCTTTGATAAGGATGTTCTTTGAATCCTCCGTGTATCATTGGTAGGATCCATTCTGTCAACATTCAGACAAGATACATACAGCAACTTGAAATATCAGATTTGGTGATGTAGAAAGGTGTGGTAATCAAATTTTCTTGCAGGCATGGTCTCTTAAATTCTTGTGAGCAATTACCGCTGGCTACAGTCTCTGAGCCAATTTAATTATGATGATTCATCAGACTAAGCCATAAACACTACAGTGGGGAAGTCTAAGGATCCAAGTATAGATCTGAAAAAGCAAATCATTGACTTGAATAAGTCGGAAAAGTCACTTGGAGCCATTTCAAAGCAGCTACAGATCCCAAAATCATGTTAGCAACAATTGTTTGCAATTATGAAGTGCATGGTAGAGTTGTGTCACTGCCATGATCAGGAAGAGAACAATCACCTGCTGCTGAGAGACAGTTGGTCAGGATGGTCAAGCGTCAACCAAGAATCACCAAAAAGCAGGTCTACAATGAATTAGAAGCTGCTGGGACACAGATGTTGGTGTCCACAGTGTTTTACATCAACATGGGCTGAGAGGCTGACATGCAAGAGGGAAGCTCTTCCTCTAGAAACAGCACCTTAAAGCTGGACTGGAATTTGCCGCTGATCACATGGACAAAGAAAAGGCCTTCTGGGGGATACGATTTGGCCACAATGAGTAGAAATATGTTTGGAGGAAAAGAAGGTGAGGCCTTTAACCCAAGAACACCAAACCTACCGTCAAGCATGGTGGTGGCAGTATTATGCTCTGGGGCTGTTTTGCTGCCAGTGGATATGGTGTTTTAACCAAAGTCAGTGGAATAATGAAGAAAGAAAATCACCTCGCCATTCTTTGGGAAAACCTAAAATCATGAGTCAGAAAGTTGGGTCTTAGATGCAGTTGGGTGTTTCAACAACACAATGATCAAAAACACACATCAAAATCGGTAAAGAAATGGTTAAATCAGGCCACAATTAGGTTTACGACTGGCCCCTCCAAATTCCTGACTTAAACCTCATCAAGAACCTGTGGACTGATGAAGAAACAAATCTGTGTCAGAAAGCCAACAAAGTTAGCTCAATTCTGTCAAGGGGAGTGTTCAATGATACGACCAGAAGCTTGTGTACGGCTACCAAAAGCACCTAGTTGAGGTGAAAATGGCCAGAAGACATTAAACCAAATTTTAGAATTCCTGTATGAAAATTAAGAGTCATAGGACTCGCTAGAAACTCAAGACTGCCATCATATACGTGGTATTTACAATTACGATAAAACTAAGTTTTTTTAAAAGAGAAAATAAGTAAAATAAATTGTAAAGGCAGATGTACCCCGACACTACAAAAATTCCTCCAGAAGTTATGAGAGGTTATATCAATCTGAAGGCCTTTCTTTGTCTGGAAATGTGTTTACCATTTGTATGTCTGCAGTTTTTCTAAGCAATATTTTTTGCAGCAATAATGTTTGTAGTTTTTGTTTTCTAGTTCTTTTCTCCCCAAATGTTTAAAAACAATGATCCAGAAAATGAACATTTGCTTCAGCCAACACTAACATAAAATCTGAATTTCTTGTGCTTTGGTCATGAGGCTGATCTTTATAACATCTGTGGCTCCAAACAGACATATAAATAGTTTCGTTCTGCTTCATCCAGACCTTGAGGAAAGCCTGCCAACAAAACTACAAAATTCAACTTTACTGTGTCCCACTTGTCATTCAAATGATTTCATCCTATCTCCCCTGTGCCTGGCACCGAGGCTCGACACTGATAAGCAAATTGCTTTATTATTGTCACACATAAACAAACAGCTCAGTGGCGAGTTCCTTTGGTGTGGATGTCCAGTTCCCTGACAGTAAAATGTTTACCACATTCCAAAGTCACAGCCGACACAGTATAAAATGTACTGTACTTATTTTCAATGGAACGCTGCCCAAAAGGTTTAAACCATCAACACAATGGGAGTTCCAGAGACGGATCTGAACCTCAGAGCGGTGGAGTCAAGGTCAGTTCATAAGGCCAATGGCTGCAATAAAGAGATTACATGCAGACACAACTGGCAGCACCAGTCACCGAGTGTTTGCTTTACCTCATCGCTCTCTTTACTCATTCCTTGAAAGAATAATCGAGAATATTTTCCGCACATGTTGTAATCTCATCATGACACACTGAGATTATTCATCCTAGATGTGATGTCAACCCTCACAGAGGCTAAATCCTAACAGACCACAGCTTCAGAGCACGATAAACCTCGTTAAGTTATCTCCAAGAACGCCATCCTCTCAGCAGAGTGACCTGTAGTGCACCCGGCGGGCCTCAGGTTTCGTGAAGCATGCTGACAGTTGTAAAAGCTTGCGATAAGGCCTGTGTTTATAGAGCTAGGAGCAGGCAGAGACGGGCACGGAGGACAGACGCTTATCTCCAGGAGGACAGTAAAAATAAAATGTCCTTCGTTCTATAAGTGGAACAACTGCTGTATTCTGAGATCAAGGAAGTGAAACAGTCTGCTGGAGCATGATGTAATGACTGACGAATGCAACCGAGCCTGTTTTTTACACTATTATGAAAGCTAAAATACATGCTTGAATACAAATTTGATTCATGTATCAATATATTGAATTCCGACTGTGACAATAATTTAAAATATCATTTGATAATTTAAAAAACAAAACTGCTAAATTCCTCAGTTTGCTTCCCTTAAAAAGCTTCCCTCTTGTATTGACCTCCACCTGACTTCACTTCCTCTGGTTTGAGGTTTCCCAGGTCACTGACCGCTCAGTACGACCGCATGTGTGTGCGTGATGGACATGACGGCTGGAACATGACACTTGTCCTTGACCTACTGCTAATACAGCAGGGGTTCATTTGCCCGCCGCTCTCGCTCTCTGTCTTTTTTAACAAGGTCATCAACCCAAAGATCACTTTTACAGTGTGTGCTCATTGGGGGTGGGGTGGGGTGGGGGGGATATATATGTAATACTGTCCAATACACAAGTTTTTTACGAGTGCTTTAACAAATCCTCTTCATTTTCAGTGTATAATGATTTATTGTATGTTCATGTGTTTAATTCATTGTAAAGCAGTCAAGTGCACCATCACAACCTTCTGTAACCTCAATAATAAACATAAAGCAGAATTGTGATTTCTTTTAGAAAACATCAGCAGAAACTAAATATGTAGAAGCTTTGTAAAAGTAGAAGCAGAGGTGAAGCTGTTGCATTGTATTAGACTTTATAATTTTATTTTATATTTTTGTATCTAATAAAGTGGCCGGTTAGTGGATATGCTCCAGCATACACCAATGTTGAACATGTTATATCTTGCAAAGCATAAACTAAGATAAACCTACATATTAATGCCTTTTAGGTACTGCTGAAAAAGGGTCTGTAGCAATTCAGTTATTCTATAAGTGAAAAAAAATGTGAAAATTGTAAACTGTAAATTCCCCGATGAGGTATCAATAAGCTTTATAATAGCTCTATCAACAGGAGTGCCAGAGAAAATATGCTAAAAACATGGAATATTGTAATATTCAAAAACTGAAAAAAAAAAAAAAAAAAAAAAGTGAAAGTAACGGCAAATATCTGTAAAATATATATATATTTTAAAAGCAGATTTAAATATAATAAAACTTTCTAACTCAATGGTCAAACATTGTAAAAGAATGAATTTGTAAAAAATACTGATTTTTGATGTAAATATTATGTATAGTTTTGGCCATTTTATTTATTTATTTATTTATTGACAGTCAATGTGTAAATTAATCCTTTTTTAGTACTTTTAGAGTACTGTTTAAAAAATATTTGCCATTTTTCAATCCTTAAAATCCACGATTGTTCTTTCCAGTATCTGTAAAATAATATGATTTTTGGCTGATTTAAATACAGTAAAAATTATGTCATGTTATGGTCAAACATTGTAAAAGAACAAATTCCCATTCTGAAAATACAGACTTTTAATGTAGACATTATTTACAGTTTTGGACTGTATCTTTTACACTAAACCTGTCAATTAAAAGTCTTCTTTCTGAGAAATTAACAAAAGAGGGACTTTAAAAAAACAAAAAACAAACTGTTAAAAAAACTTGATGACAACTGAGCAACTAGTTTAGGTTAAATGCATCTGTTTGCTTTACGTCTTTGCCTACTTCAGCTCTGATAAAGACACAGTAGTGCTGAAACAATGGTCTGTTTGCACAATAAAAGCCTGTCAATTAAGCAGTGTGCTCCAGCCCCCTTCTTACCTACTGTGGAAATTTACTGTTGAAGCTTAGAAGAACCGGTTTCAGCTCTGTTTTGCTGGAAGATGCACAAAGAACCAACTGATGCACTTGAGAAGCAAATTTTCTCCAACAAAAAAACCCCCCAAAAAACAAAAATCTATATTCCTCAATAACAAGTATCAGAAAGGTAATGTCACTGTACTGTCAAAGGTATCAAATATTTTTGACAATAATGGATTTAATTGCTTTATCCTTATTTAATAATATAATCTAACCTTTGTTGATCCCCTTGGGAAAATTCTTCTCTGCATTTGTCCTGCCGCAGTGCAGCACCCGGGGAGCAGTCATGGGTTAAGCGCCTTGCTCAAGGGCCCACAGTGGTGGTGACTGGGACAAGTGGTCGCTCTCACTTTCCCACCTCAACCTCTTGCCAGTCCGGGGGCTCAAACCTGCAACCCACTGGTTACAAGTTCCATTCACAAACCACTAGGCTACCTAAGCCACCACTCCCCCTAATTTTATTAATGTTCCAAATTCCAAAAGCCCATTACAGTGTATTTTTGTTAACGGATGTCATATTATTCCTGATGGTGGAGAGGCATCTTCTCTTCCAAGCTATTGTTATTATTTACTTTACGTTTTTGCTGCAGACAGACAAATTTGTTGTGTGCATTTATGATATTTATGTTATATAATACACTACGTATTCATAAGACCTCGGTTAAAGTTTTAATTCTTTGACAGATCTAGTTTCGTTAGTATTTTGAATCTAAGATCAAAGTCGAATTTCTGATTTTTCTGGATGATTCTGTCTGTGAGGTCACTTTAGTTCATTACCTGAAAAGTATGACACTCCCAAGGATTACTATGAGCTTCCATAAACCAGCATTGCTACTGACAAATGCACAGTACATGAGTAATATGATGTGTAAAGTGATGTCAGGGTCCAGACACCGGAGCCTAGTTTTACTGCCTATTACTATCAAAATACAATGATAAAAGCTGAGGTGAAGGCCAAATGAGGAGTTAGCCTCTGGGTTAATGAACTCTCACTCAACTATTTCTTGGTTGCTTCTGTTAAATAGGTAAAAAAAATACACGGTAATGTGAAAGATTATAAATGGTTTTGTTTTATTTGTCTTTTTCAGTGAACTTTAAGCGCCTCATTCAAGTGTTTAAATCAATAAATAGACGTATACAGTTAAAACTGACCCAGAATCATGTTTCTATTTTTGTCTCTTTGCATTTTTAATTTGACTGGGAGCAGAACTCCTGGTGAGAGTGTTGTTACTGTTTTATGTTCATTTTATATTTAATGTCTGTATTTCATGTCTTATGTTCAAAGCTACTCTCAGTAAAAGTTATTGTATTTTGACCTTTACAATATTTTTTTCTTTCTGGGATATCATGGCTATCAGGGGAAATAAACTTAAATGACATATTTAGATGTTTAACATGATGGTAGGGTGTTATTTTATACATTTATTATTAAAAGAGAAAGAAAGAAAGAAAGAAGTAGTTGCAGTTTGTGTATTAAAATCTGGACCCTGACAACTCTGACACCATTAAATTTGTATTTAATTTGAATTTATTTAGTTTTATTTTAATGATTCTTGCCTAGGTTAAATGTTTGCATGTATTATGAACTAGAAACCTTCTACAAGTCTCCGGTACTCTGCATTATTCCTCAAAAAGATCACTCGGAGCAACTTTATATTTATTTGAAGTGACTTTTTCCCCTAAAATGGACAAGTGGACCCAAACCATTGCAGCAAAGCACCATTGCAGAGCCACCAGATCTCTTCATTGTAGAGGTTAAAGGTTTAGGTTTAGGGTTAGGCCTAAATAAGTAATGTTTTATACATACCTGGTGCTCCCTCAATAACCTGGCACTCAACTCCTCAAAAACAAAGGAGTTGGTGTTGGACTTCAGGAGGAAGAGGGAGGATCCCCCCCCTCTTCTCATCCGAGGGGACCTGGTAGAGAGGGTCAGTGACTTCAGGTTTCTGGGGACTTACATTTCTCAGGACCTTACATGGGGCACCAACACCAACGCCCTCGTGAAAAAGGCACAGCAACGTCTGTACTTTTTGAGGTCACTGAGAAAGGTCAACGTGTCCCAGGACCTGCTGCTGTCCTTCTATAGGTGTTCTGTAGAGAGCATCCTCACCCACAACATCTTGGTGTGGTTCAGGAGCAGCTCTCAGGCTGACAAGAAGGCTCTGGAAAGAGTCAGGAAGTCAGCCCAGAACATCATAGGAGTACAGCTGTCCTCTCTGTCAGACATCTACAACACCAGATGTCTGCACAAACATCACCTGTGACAGTTCACACCCCGGGCACAGCCTGTTCTCACTGCTGCCCTCAGGGAAGAGGTACAAGTCTATCAAGGCCCGCACTTCAAGACTCACCTAGTGCAATCTGAGTACTGAACACACAGTAGCTGTTGATGTGCTGTTTGGGTGTTTCGGTCGTGTGTTCCTGTGCAATGAGTTGTTTCCACTGCTGCTGTCGTGCTCTCTGCTGCACATTTCATATTTTTGCTGGCTCCCTTGTAAA
>OMNN01024481.1:0-58543 GCA_900302755.1 Chromis chromis
CATCATCAGTCCAAAGATGTGCTCCCAATATTATCAGGCTTCTTTTACAGATGTCTTTTTCATTTTTGAACACAATTTAGATTTTCAGTTCCTCTGGAAATTCACAGGTTTTCTAACTTATTAGTCAGTGATCACAGGTGTATTAACTTTTGTTGCATTGAGTCTCTGCTTTGGGGCCTGTATTTTCAACATTTATGAAGTATTTGTTTTGATTGTTTCTAGGAGGAGACACTCTGCTAGTCAACTTAGAGATAATTCAGTCATTGAGAGCTGATACAGTTTTGACTCATTTGACATTTACGTGATATTGCACAATATTTTTGTTGTATACTGTTGGAAACAAATGTGCAAACCAGACAAATACAACAAAATTAGCAAAATATCAGCGAAAATCCAACATCATGCAGCCCTAAAACATACATGTACGATCTCTCAGTTCTGTTTTAATGGTGCCACACAGGTGCATTTGGAAACATCATGTAAATAACATTTAAATTATTAGCAGTAAAAGCATCTACTGTGAAATGATGCATGTTTAAAACCACTGACTTCCATGTATGTTCACTATTACACTGAGGGAACATTTGGCTGTCAAAAATAAGGGAGTAGGGAGGCACAAAGCAGGCTCACTCACAGAAGCTGAGGGTTTTTTTTTAACCCCTAGTGTGTAGATTACAGTGAGATGAGATCATGAATTCTCAGCAGGGTCTAATCACTGAAAAGCATATATTTATGTCTGCGTACTAATGTCAAAACCGCAATCACACATCTCTCCGTAATAACACTCTGCTTTCCCTTCCTGATTGAAACGTAATTTATTATCTAAACTCTGCGGGTTGTGGATTTGAATGTTTAAAAAAATCTAACGAAAATAAATGACTTGAGAGGAGAGCTGCAAAGCTGGTGTAGGCTGCCGTTTTATTTTTCTCTTAAATGCAAGCATGAAACGTCCTTTTCCTCTCCTTACTTCTGCATTTATCACAGGAAGACAGACAGAATGAATATTGACTATGCCTGGAATAATAGCTTGCAAAGCACAAAATCTGGGCTATTCAAATATTTCTCCCTTGCAGTTGCAGACTCATGAGCCCCACTGAATCCTCCTCCTGATAATTTAATTTCCTCCCTTCTCTCCCTCCACTTCTCACCACGTGTCCTCACTTCTCCGACCCTTTTCTCGTCTGCCGAGCTGCGAGCCTCGTGTTCTTTCCCTCAGGATCCCGCAGCAGTATGCCGCTCCATCTTTCCTACCTTTAGCATTCTCTGCAATGGAATTAATATTTCACAGGCGGCACCTCAGCCATTTTTCTTGCTGACGAATGGGAGGTGGAAGGAAAAAGTTTCAAACCAGCCACAGAACAATAAATATTTAAGTGTTTCCCTTGGAACTTCTCCAATCGGGAGATCCTTATGTATACTGTCAAACACGTGCTCTCCTGCCATTCCTCTCTTCCCCTTTTCTTACTCGCACTCCTTATCTATCCATCTATCCCTCCCATCTCATCTGCTGCACCATCTGTGCAGCTGTAATAAGCAGGACTCCTCATGTGCTCTCTTTCACTCCCTTGCCTTCCCTTCCCTCCTGATTCTGGCTCACCCTCCTCTCCAGGCTCGGCCTCCCCTGCTTGGCTGTTTGACTGACTTGTTTGCATCCCGCGATGGCGCTACCAACACAGTCAAACTCACTGTGTGCACAAATGGCCTGGCGCTGTTTGCTCACACAGTACGTTCTGCCATGACGCAAGCTCAGTTAGCACAACAGCATTTTCATCTCTCTGTGAAAAAACGCATGCTGCAAGCATGCGATGACCTCTCTCCATGCCATGTACAAAACGCGTGATCACTCTCAATTACTCCAACAAAACAAAACCATCTCCCTCACACAGAAGAGTGAAGAGTGTGCAGCCCAAATCTAACAATTCAAGTCCTCACCAACAGCAGACTATTGATCTGAGCCAGTAATCATACAGACACCCCACTCAGCTGGATGATGGAAAAATGGGGGTGGTGGAAAAAGCTTCTCCTGGCTCATGGTTCACAGCAAAACTACCTTGAAAGACGAACTCACAGTGTATGATTAGTTCTTTTCTTTACCCATGTAAAGCACCAAGTAAAAACCTTCCATTGGCCAGTGAGGACACTGTGTAACACTGCAAATACTGTTTGGCTTTTGTGGTGTCCATATTGATTGTACGCCCACCAGAAAAAAATGGCATTGTGGGGTAAACAAGGCACATCATCCAATACAGCGCAGAGCTCTACCACCTCACAGTGGCACGTTTGGACAACAGTCCAAAATGGTTTGGACAGAAGGAGGGATACCAAATACAAAAAATAAAAATGTGATTTCATACCTCTGAGATGTCTGGAAAATTTCTGGTGTTAGTGGGAACACAAACATGGGAGCAGTTTTGGGTTTTTCAAGCCCTTTAATTCCTTACTTTGTGTCACGCTCAGTTAATTTCCAATGGCAATAAACTAATTCCACACACTTTAAAAGTATCAGCCTGTTTGTATTTCACACGTTTCTGTGTTTTCACTGTGATTTTCTCACTCATTTGAAGTGAGGGAAACTCAGGAACATGCTTCCGTACGAGAATCAGTTTAACTACATCTGGTTCAACATGTGCCGACAGTTGTTCGCTGCTGCTGCTGCCAACGCCGTCAATTAAATGTGATCAAACCGCACCCACACACTGCTGAAGAAACGGATTGCAGGATTTTTGGGTGTTTAACTTTTTAATAGATAAGGATGCTTTTTTTAAATAAACTTAAATTGTTTTATATTTAGGCATGAATATTTGTTGTAACTGCGAGGTTTAAAATAGTTTTCGTGGCCTTAAAAGGTAGCAGTCTGAGTTCTTCAAACCACAGAAACTGTTAATAACCAGCCAATGCCAAATCAGTATATAAAATTAAGTTTCAAAATCGTAAAAAAAAAAAAAAGCAGGATTCTCTTTGAAACCATAAAAACAGTCCCGAGTTTGTTTTAACCAAGCAGGTTAGATGTGAAATCACAAAAGCACACTGTAGGAACTGAATGTTTTTTATTGCTCTGTAAATGCAGACTAAATTACCTGCATTAATTAACTAAATGTAGCATCCAGTCATTATTTCTGACCTGTCTGACCCGCCTGAACAAAAAAATGTGATGAAAATTAATTCATCTCCACACTTCAGCAATTCACAGCCTTTTCACATTTTCTGACATGTATGATGTATTTAGAGACAAATCAGAGCCCAGCAAGGGTCACGGTGAAAATCTTTTGACTTCAGTTTTTTTTTGCAATACTTCCATATGAGAAGTTGTTGGTCCAGTCCAGTTATAACTCACTGCCAGATATTACAGAGAGGAGTGATGATGTGACACTGACTACAGAGTCACCCTCAGCTGTGACAACTGCATGTTTACTGTAACGGAGCTAAATTACAGCTACTGTACTCCTGAAGTCCTAAATAAACAAATATACACATCTGTCATAGCAGAACTGCAGGTTCAAACAGTAACAGCTGGACACATCCACAGCAGCAGCTGAAGTCCGAGCAGTAACCATACATCCAGCCGCAGCATGCAGAGCTGCAGCTGTGCTCACAATCAGCAGCTGGATACTGTCGGGGAACCATATTTAAAAATGAATAACGAGCGATAAATGCATCGCACACAGGGTCACTTCATCGCTCTGTACTACTTGCAGATTGTTTCCAACAAACTGGCAGTGTGTTACAGCTGGACGGGACCAACACAATAAACCCAGATAAAAAAAATGTTATTCCGAAAACATTCTGAGAAAGTCCTGCAAAGTTCTACTACTGTTTTCAGTTGGGAAGTTTTATTTTGGTTCCCAGAATCATCTTATTTAAAGCAGAATACCAAAACATGTTCTAAAGATGTTTGGTGACCGTTACACAGAGCGTTCTTCCAAAGATCTGACTTTGCCGCATTAGGATATCGTATGGAATGAGTAAACATCTAAGACCAGTTTCCATATTATCATTATCCCAGCTAGATGTTTTTATTCCAAAAACATTCTGAGAAAGTTCTGCAACGTTCTACTACTGTTTTCAGCAGGAAGTTTTCTTTTAGTTCCTAGAATCAGTAAAAATGTTTGTTGATAACATTGTTTGGCCGATTGTTATCATGTAACACAGGGGGAACGTTTTATAGATTCTACAATATGTTCCCAGTAACGTTTGCAGGAAATTACAGGCAGAATGTTCCACCTTTGTTGACATATCACATTACAGGAACATGTTTATCAAACATCATCTTGGGTCTCGATAACATCTGGAAAACATTTTTAAAATATTGGTTTGAGAACGTTCCTCAAGATCTTGAATCTTGAATACGTTCCTCCTTTTTTGATAAAGAACATCTTACAAAGAACTTTCTGTCATCGGAGGTCTCGATAACATCCTAAAAACATTTTCTGAATGTTGGTTCTTCCTTTATCATGTTATGTAGAAGAACATTTTGTAATGTTCTTCTACATGTATCACAGAACATTAGAGGAAGAATGTTCCACCTTTGTTAATATATCAAACTACAGGAACGTCTTTATCATACATCATCTGGGGTCTCGATAACATCTTGAAAACATTTTACGAGCGTTGCATTGAGAATATTCCTTTGTCAGCATTGTGGAAACGTCTTATTGAAGAATGTTCTACTGTATAATGTGTTCCCGCAAACAAAAAGGCAAAATGTTCTTTAATATAATCAGATTACATTGTTGTGTATAAAACAAATTCTTACATCTGAGATCTCGATAACATCTGGAAAACATTTTTTTGAATGTTGGTTTGAGAACGTTAGACCTTGTTATAGAAGAACATTCTATAACATGTTTCGTCGCAACATATATTCTTATAAGGAATGTTCGTTCTCAATAACATCCTGAAAACGTTTTCGGAATGTTGGTTTGGACGTTCTATAATGGGTTCCCTCAACAAAAAGGCAAAATGTTCTACCTTTATACTATCACAGAACATTGCAGGAAGAATGTTCCACCTTTGTTAAGAAATCTCGTTACAGGAACATTTGGTAAAAATCATCTGAGGCCTCTATAACATCTGGTAAACATTTTTTGAATGTTGATTTGAGAACGTTCTTCCTTTGTCATCATGGAACATAATTTGTGTTCCTGACAACATCCTCTGAATGTTGACACTAAAACATTATACTACTTTATAGGAACATTATTGGAAATTAAATTATTCCTAAAAGGTTCTTTGAATTTCTTACAACTTGTAAGTAATGTTTGCCAATGTTTTGGGAACGTTCCCTGCTTGCTGGAAAGGTTTGTGTGGTCAAAGAACGCAAAAATAGTCCTCAAAAAATTCTCATCGTGATTTCTAGGGGGCTCCAGAGAATTTCCTCTAGATGTACTTTGATGTAGTTGAATAGAATTTGAACAAAGCGACTACAAGCTCAACATAAAGCATATAACTGTTTGTGGTAAAGTATATGACTTTAAATAAGACATGCTCTGAGTAAACCAGAATATATCTGCAGCTACACTTCACACTATCACAGAGAAATATGTAGGACCTTCACAATAAAGTGTGTAAAATGTATAATCAAGGTGAATTACTTTGTGTAGAGCTTTTGCTTGTTGACATATTCCTCCCGGTTTCAAGTTCAAGGTTGCAGATCAGCTGAGACAATATTAAACCCTCCCTCACCGGTGGCTCTTCCTTCTATTAGATTGGATTTTCAAATCTCCTCCTAAGCAGCAGAAATTCTACTGGAACGATTCCTTCAAGAGTTATTGATTATAAAAAGTCGGATATCTCCGGACAGTGCAGGATCAATATCACTAAGCTATCTCATATCTGTCTGTATAATGCCTCCAGTTAGCCAATCCTTCCAGTTTAGAGGTCAAGGAGTTGGCTTAATCTCCAAACAGTTTAGCCACTAAGTCAGAGACAAACCAATTTTTTTGTGGAGGCCACGGTCATAATTAGGGAAAATATGCTGCACAGAAACACAGGCATGATCCCTCAATGAGTTATTGATCAGAGCGTATTGAATGGGAATGAGCGGCGGCTGAGGGACCACGACTGACTGTCTGATTCGGCATCAGACGGCCAGACTTCCTCCACAGATTGCCGGGCCGTGGGCAGCCGGGGTGGGGGATTATCCTGGCAGAGCAGCGCCTGGGTTCTGCAGCACAGAGTGGGACTCGGCACCGGCACCACGAGGACTCGGCGGATAATGAGCAGTCTTTGTGATGTGTGCTGCAGGGGCTAGTGAAGGCTGAGCCAGGTAGCAGTAATGAAGCCTCCGTCTAAAGCCACACACAAACACATTCAGATAGAAATCCACCTCTATTGTTGTCCGTGCCGACTTTTTTTCCCCTCTCTCTCTCCACATTCTGCTGCTGTTTGATACGATTTCACACATTTCTGCATATCATCCTGCATCTTATTCTCATTATGGAAATCAGGGAGTGCCTTGGTGTCAGTAGTATCTTTTAACATACCTATGGCCAGAGGTACATGCAGTGGAGAAGATTTATGAAGATTCAGGTAGAATTTTAAAGACTCCTGACTTCCACTTCCTCCTCTTCTCTGTGAAAACATCAGGTCAGTTCTGTATAAACAATACATCTTTAGACGGCGGATAAAAATGTGAAATTTCTGCAGTTTGTGTGCAGATGCTCATTTGTATGCAGCGGTAGTTACTGCATGACTGGTGAGGACAAGACACCCTGACCTTTACTTCCACAACAACATGTAATGCAGTTGTCACCGCTGCTTTACAATTCATGTACCGCCCATCCAATGTGCTTCTTAGAATAATGTCCTCAGATTTGTGTAATTAAATGCACACGCACGTGCGCACACAAACACACTGTGGTGTCAACCTCGTTGCCACTTAACTGCTGGACGACTTCTTCCACACTTTGCAGCTCGATCTCATTAACCGAGCACGACGCATTTCTGCTAAAACAGCATGGTAATGTGCGAGTTATCAAACGGAGCAGGTTCTACTTGAGTTACTGCCGTCAGCGAGGCCTGCAAACACAATGACTGCCGCCCGCTGCTTAAACATGTCCAGAACGCGGCATAACACACATGGCTGCTACTGTATGGGGTGTCTCAGTTATGCGTGTGGGTAGAAAAAAAATAAATGCCAGCGATATGCCTTGTAGATGGAGACCCACAATAGCACATTACCAGAGTGTGATCTTTGGGGTTGCACGGACTGCTGCGCCTATTGGCCTTTTGCCTATTTAAATTGCACAGTCAATCTGTTGTGTTCACTCATGCTAAGGAGAGAGATGCGGTGAAATCCCTGCTCGGGCTTCATATCTGCACAGCCAAGGAGGATGCAATTTCTTCTTTAAAAAAAAGGCAAAATTCTCATTACTTTTTTTTTTGACAACCATTTGAATATCTATATGGACTTAATTTCATGCTCGACCAGCATGTCGCCACAGATGTAAGCAGAAATGGCAAAGGCAGACGGAGCTTTTCTTGGAACAAACAGAAGCGGCAAAAAAAAAAATGTCTTTGTTTCTTTTGAAATTATTGACACATTTCTCCGAGTTACAGTCCAATGTTTACGATGCGTTCTTAAAGTTTCAAAGCCCTTTGACTTCTCTGACTGACTCATTTAAACACATCAAACTAAACTCTTTTATTGCCAAATGGTTTAACTGTATATCTGCAGTTGTTCTTATGTCAAACGTGGTGAAATTCAGCATTTCAGAAAACACTTTTGTTTGTGTTATGCATCTTTCAAAAGGAACAAAGGTCATTTTAACATGCAGCGTTTCCTAAAGCACAGCTGGCAGGGAGGAATGTAGGAAAATTTATTTCCACACTCATTTAGCATTCGTTTATTGGAATTAGCATTTTAAGTAAGCTATATTTTAACCCCGTATTTAACATCTGAGGTTATTTACCACCACAGTCGTCTAATGTTTCTCGACTGACTCGTAGAAATTCAATAAAACGCCAGACATGTAACACATTACACGTAATAAAGACCGCTGTGTTCTAAATATATTTAATGCTTCACATTTTATTTCTCACACCAGCTCATTTACATCCCGACTTCGGTTTTGCATGCAAATGGAGGAGCTCCGTGGGAGTTCGGCTACACTGCAGCAATAAACTTTATAATTGAATTAGGTGAATAACTGTTTATAATGTCAGTTCAATATCTGGGACAAGTTAATGTTGTGATGTAAGCAGTAGCGAGCGCCAGCAGCCTGCATTAGTCGAAGGAGTCCAGAAGTGCCTAAATGATCTGCATCCTCTGATAAAGCCAAGGATCATTTATCGCTGAGGATAAATACTAAAATATTCATCAAAGTAATCCTGAGTTGTGATAAATCTTATCCTGTTTCTTCTGGAAACTGATCCTGATCATATTGGATTTGGAGGAGTTAAAATATGCACACTGCGGTCTCAGTGGTGATGTCAGTTTGTGTTTGTTTAAAGTCTGTCAGTGCTCAGAGGTGATGCAGGAGGAGTGAAACCAGCACTAATGAAATCCAACCTTCAGTCAGGCTCTTTTGACACCTCTGATTCACTGCAACACCACCATGGCTGGGATGACCAGCGGCAGCAGGAGGCCAGAAGACACATGTCGGCCTCCTGACGTGAGAGTCGCCCCATACTGGTCCAGGAGCTGCAGGGCGACGCCGTTGGTCCAACCAAAGCCCAGCTACAGAAAGGGCAACACAGCGTACAGAGTGTTAGGCTGCACTAAGCATTATAGCAAAGCAGCAAAATCCAGTGAAAGAACTACAGATGACAATAAACATTTTCTGGTAAAAGAAAAAGAGATGAAGAGTGACACTGTGTGTACAAGAGCATGCAAATGTGTTAAGAAGCAGAGGTGGGAAAGGAAAATAAACACTTGCCAGGGCTTTGCATGCAATTATGAAGACTTGTGTGACTCTAAGCACATTAGTTTTACAGTATCAACACATGAAAGGGGAAAATACCTGAACTTCGTACTCTCCTCCACCACCAGGTTTGCCATCTCCGTTCACATCATACTGTCAAGAAGGGGGGAAAAAATTACAAATTCAGAGGCAGCTGTGTTATCAAAGCGCAACATGAGCTCTGAAGTGCCGAAAGCCTTGAAAGACTCACCTTTTCAAACATGGCTTCATACTTAATGTAGGCCAACCAGTTTGTCTTGATCCAACGCTGGGCCAAATCAAATGCTAGTTGTTGGGCGTCTTCCGAAGGCAGTTTGGATAAACCTGGAATACGATGAGATTCAGATCAAAAAACAAAGCGTAAAACACGATCCTGCTTCATTATGTTGACTCTGGACTCTAGAACAATGGATTTGAAATGAAACAGCAAAAATAATGCTAAACATAAAGGCTAGAAGATTTTGATCACCAAATAGTGCAATTTTCTCGACCAGTCCAGTCAGTTTTTTTGACTTCAGTGTAGCTGAGTGTGTATCTCACTTGATGAAGACCAAACTGAAGCTGTAAAAACCCCTGAAGCAAGAGGGGAAAAAATATGAATCTAGTTGCTATGCAGGCCCACGAGGGCGTTACCAAGGCAGGTCCGGGTGAAAAACAAACGTGGGAACCGAAGGTGAGCAGTTCTTACACTGTATGTCTGATGTGGATGTAAACAGCGGCCAAATTAAAATATAAAATCTGCAGTCAAGGTCAACATGGAGCCGAAGCCCTTAACGTGCTCGGAACGTTGACAATGTAATGACAACTGAGCAACTTCATCTGCTGAGGAAAGCTTGTGTAATACGATCAGAAGGCTGCAGATGAGCTGCTGAGGAGACCTTGGGTTGAAGATGTTCGATCAGCTGAAGGTCAGGGGTTTAGCTGAATCGTTAGTCAGTTCTAGTCATTGTATCATTTCATATTCACTGAGCTGGAGCCCAAAGATAGTACAAATCATGTAGAAGTAGCTCACTAGATTGATTTTGCTGTGCATTTTTAAGAAATGATCATGTAATATAGGATTATTCTGAACAAATGCTGCATCATCACATGGGTTTTTTTTGGTAAATTCTCATGGTGGCACATCAAAATATTGCTGCCTACCATCGATGAGCATGTGCTGTAAAGGAGGCCAGGCGTTCGGATAGTCCCACTGCTGCCCGGACTCCTTCAGTGACGTCGGTACTCCGTTGGGGAACCGGAGAGCACCACTCCCCTGCACAGACATGAAAAAGCAAGAGCAAAAGCATGGATGAAACCTTCGTAGTGTTTGTGTGCCATCTGCTGGAGCTACCGAGCATCATCCTCAAAGCACATGGAGCCTCCTGCGGGAAGCTCTCTGAACAGAGTGCAAGTTCACGGCTGAAAATCAAACCAGCGGGCTCTCCTCCCTCAGCGACTGTCGAGAAGCACTACGGCAAAGTATTTAAAGCCTCAGCTGTTAAGAGTGGAGCTGCAGTGGAGTGGAGCAGAGGAGCAGAGCGGTCACGCTGTGCAGCTGTGTGCAGCTGTGGACGTTTGGTAGCTGAGCAGGCGTTTGTGACAGTGTTTGACATCCAATCATCCCTGTTCATTCAACCTTATCTGGATAAGTATGCGCTAAAGGGGTCTTTCACACAAACGCCATAAATACATGACTTCTCACTTATCTTTAATGGCATCTAATGGAAGCTTGGCTTTTTCCACTGGAACTACTTTCCTCTGAGGAAATAGTCCCCATATTATGTTCTGTGGGTTAATCCAGAGTCACTGGGGTATTTTATTGGTGCACATTTTTGTGACAAGTTGACAATCACAAAAACCTGTTCAATTAAAACTATTTAAAAAAAATCTTTTTTTAAAAAGTCTGTTTTTATGAGTTTTGACTTCTATTGTGTCCTTTACCTATCTATCTATATTATATTTATAGATATTAGAGATTTTTCCATTTTATTTATTTTTATCTTACTTGACTTTTTTCGGTGTTTCCTCATTACATGCGTTATTTATTTAGGATAGCGATTCTTCACTTCTTCAATCCCTGTGTTTTTGAGGCCTTCATTTATAACATGATGTTGGGGATATTGTTTGTATTGTTTTATTGCATTTTTTTATTATTCCTTTCATCTGTAAGGCACTTTGTGTTACACAACATTTATATTAAAAGTGGCTGTGTAAATAAAGTTGGAATCTGATGTGAACAGATGCAGATACCCCGACACCCACCAGCAGATTTTGAAAGGTATGTTTTCTTTTCTTTCTTTTTTTTAAATCACACAATTTATCGGAGCCAAGAAACTGTTAAAAGAAACAGACTTATTGGCTTTTCAGCTTCAATAAATGTATCATGTCTGGCATTATGACCAAATCTTAGCTAAAATCACTTTATTCTACGTGTGTCGTTAAAAAATTCACCGAAAATAAATAGTTTGCACCAGAAAACACACAAAATCCTCAGCGCAACTAAGAAGCCACATCTGACTCAGCTATGACCAACAGTCACGTGACAAAAGTTTAGGGTTGAACTGCATGCTGTGTTTGCACAGAGCAAAGAGTTGATGACAAGAGAGCCTGGGATGAAAATAAAGCACATTTGGTGAATAAAATTAATGCAGCATGGTTCAAAAACAGCACACAAAGGAGCAGCAAGTTGTTGGAAGATACATTCAGCATGGTGAAACATCTTTCTAGAGCAGAGGAGTGTGCAAAACGCTTGCAAAAATGTGCATAGGCCTATTCAAGTAGCCTCTATAGCATCTATGTGGAGCCCCTATTTTTTTCTAATATTGGTAACACTTGTGGGCACATGGAAAATGTTGGGTTGGGATTTTTTTAAGTTCAATAATCAACATTTTGAGTTCTTTCTATTTCTAGTTGTGGTTTTGCTTTTCGGTAAAAGTGGAGGACTTCTATTGCAGTTAAAAATAAGCCCACAGTGAGTAAAAATGTAACCGGAGCAAATAAAACCACCCAGAACCTGAGCAGAGGATTGAAAGCGCAATGAAGCTTTGACTATCCACCAACCTTCAGATACTGCACTGCCTTCTCTCCCATCTCAGGCCTAGAATAGCACTGAGCCCAAACAGGTGCCAGGTTGGAGGGGTAGAACTCAGTGTGTTTGGAGAACGTCACCAGGTTGTAGTCAAACCAGGCTCCCCTCTCAGCATCCCACAGCACCGCCTCGACCGCCTCCAGTCTGCGGGCTGCAGCCTGGTCGTACCGAGCAGCTGAGTCACCATCACCTGTCAGGAAGCAGCACATCACCGTTACGTAACACCAGTTAGGAGCTAAAAAAAATAATGTACGCGGGCCAAAGCTGGCTTCAAGGTCAGAGGCTGCTCCCGTTCTCACCCAGCAGCCGGTGAAACAAAGCGAGAGTTTTCTCATTGCGGCACAGCAGAGCGTTGAGGTCGGTGGGCAGGATCTGGCTGGTGCGAGTCTCTTTGAGGGTGCCGTTGTTGTGGCCGTCGCCGTCTATAAACCAGCGGGAAGTAAAATCCCAACCAGACTCTGCACCCGCCTTCAGATCCATCCACAGCTGCTGTTTAAGCTCTGAGGGCAAGAAAAAAAGGAACAACACTAAATTACATGTAGAGCCACAACAAATCAGCATCTAACATTCATTACTTATTCATGTGTGTCTTGTTTCTTAACTAGATGTGGGAAAAAATAAAACAACCAGCCTCATGTTGAGCCATTTGAGCTTCAGTTTTACTTCATGACCTTGAATATTAATTAAAAAGACATCAGTACTGAGAGCAAACACTTTCTAGTGGCAGGAAAAATTCTACAATTTAACAGTATTTAGAGCAGTTTTGTGTCAAACTGTTTCTCTTTGTGATAAAGAGTAAATGCTTTAACATAAGTATTTATTATAAGATGATACTGAAGCATTTTAGAGCAAATTTCTTTTGCACAAATCAAATGGGAATATGTTTAATTCTTTATACTGAGGGGTAATTATGAAATACAGGATCAAGCACCTCATACTGTTATCTTCTTGAATAAAATGGCCAAAACAAGGCAATATGTATGTATATACACTGATCAGCCACAACATTATGACCACTGACAGGTGAAGTGAATAACATTGATCATATTGGTACTATATGGTGTTCTGCTGGAAAACCTTGGGTTTTGCCATCCGTGTTGATGAGACTTAGACACCCAAATAAACATTGTCCCAGAACAAGCACACTCCCTCATGCAAATGGAAATCCCAAATGTCACTGGCCTACCCCCACAGGAAAATGCACCCCACCACATGGCAAAAATATCAACCAATCAGGAACATCTTGAGGAACATGACAATCACCCAAGATGTTGATTTGACCTCCAAACTTCCTAGACCCCATTCTGATCAAGCATCAACAGGATGCAGTGGAACTACATAACCCAGAGTACCCAAAGGATCCACTGCCAACGTCCTGGCTCCAGACCCCATAGGACACCTATGACCTCTCACCTCTTGTCCATGCCCAATGGTTCAGAGCATTTTTGACCACATAAGGGGGACCAACACAATATTAGGCAGGTGGTCATAATGTTATGCCTGATGATCGGTGTATATATAATGCTCATAAATAAGGATTCATTCATTACTATCAGTGAGTCCTTCAGCTAATTCCAGATCATCTGTGTAGGATTCAGGCCTATAAATACAGAAACACATGGTTAGTGAAGGTGGAGACACACTTTACAATGCCCATATATCTTCTTTTTTTTGCTTTTATTACTCACTATATTTCACTGAGACATACCTCGGCAAGTCCGCCTGCACATGATACCGGTTGAGTACATGCAATGCCCCATTTAGTTTTACAGCCACAGAGCGGTTCCTCATCCAAAACTGGTACTCCTTCTCCAGAACTGGTAAAGATGCTCTAAACCAGGCACATTTGTACAGACAGCATGCTTTTAATTCAGAACACTTCTCACATCCATTAATATTATTACACACAAGTGTCAAGGTGTCACATTCTCATTAATTATGGTTAGAAAAAACTAAAACCTGGAGGCACAGAAAGGTTTTGATGTTTAATATGCCCCTTTTTTTTCTATTCTGGAAGGAACAGGAGGCAGCTGACAAATAACAATGTGTCTGGCAAGACGTCAGCTCCGGCCTAAATATCACCTGAGGAACTCTTTATTCCTGGTTGCTTGATAGTAGCTCTCCACCATTAGAGTGAGGAATGGAGGCTGGCTGCGCCTTTCATAGTAAATCCGCCCACCATTTGGAACGAAGCCATATCTTTAAGAGGGCGAGAGGAGAAAAAAATATATTTTACTCCACGAATCTTGAAATTCCCCCGAGAGCTCCGTTTCCAAAGTGAACAACTCAGGTTGCTAAATGAGTCATTATTCAAAATGAGCATGCTAAACTACCTGCAGTGGAGCTTTTTAAGTGCTATGAGAGATGAAAGGAGCTGTAAAAGTCTCACCTGTTGACAAGGTAGAGGAAGTTCTGAATCATCCCGAAGGCCGTGTCTGTCATCTCTGACAGCAGGAGCCCGTTGATGACCCAGTAGGAGTCCCTGTCAGGCACAGAGCAGCTCACGTCACTGTCTGAACACCAGGCCGAGATGGGCTCTTTGCAGAGACCCCCGCCTGGGTCTGGCTGCGATCTGTCCTCGCCCTGACCCGGCGACAGAGCCGACAGACAGCTGAGTGAAAGGCTTCGTCGTTCACTCACCAGTAGTAGAGCTCCCTGAAGCGACCCCCCGGCACCACCACCGGGTTTGGGGTGTAGATCTGCGAGTAGAGCTCCGGGTGATCTTTGACACTGGTGCGGATCTGGAGGAGGAATCGGTTTTAATTTAAAAATTTAGTATACAGGTAAGACCAAAATATTCATAGCCAGGCCAAACTGTGATTTATTGTGATTTTTTGTTGCCATATAACCCAACTTATAAACTGTTCTCTCCAACTACAACTCATGTGTAATAATATCATGTTAACAGTGGTGTTTTCCCTTCCCAATAACAGAAATGTGGGTAAATTATACCCCATGCCATTATGTAAAATCATTAAGTCATACGTGTACACATCCATGTTTACTCATCATGTCATATGTGTACATATCCATATGTTTACTCATCATGTCATATGTGTACATATCCAGATGTAAATTCACCA
Source organism: Chromis chromis (assembly GCA_900302755.1). Lineage (NCBI taxonomy): Eukaryota > Metazoa > Chordata > Actinopteri > Pomacentridae > Chromis > Chromis chromis. The sequence continues at coordinate 15,054 of OMNN01024481.1, forward strand.
TGTTATACCTGTGCTTATCCATATGTGTATTCATTATGTCATAGCTGTACATATCCATATGTAAATTCATTATCTCTTTTATGTACTTACCTATATCTTAATTCATTCTTTAATGTGTACTTATCCAGATTTTAGCTTTCTTGTGCTGCTGCTTCTCTGACTTATCTGCATCTAGCTGTTGTAACGTAAATTTCCCCAGTGGGGGAATCAATAAAGTTTTATCTTATTTTTATTTGACCAACAGGTTTCTTCTGTCTAGAAATGGCAAAAACAAGTGACAGTAAGACATTCTCTTGCTATATCATGCCCACTATTATTCACACCTTATGAGATTCTCATAGATTTCTGGGAAAATGCAGCTTTTATAGCATTTGAGACTGAGAACAACTGATGCAGTAGTTCTCTCGTCACGTTATAGTCAATTGCAAGCCATTTCTAAAACCAAAAAGCGTAGTGAGCTTGCTGTTAGGATGAGAGAAAGTTGCATATCGTGGCTGCTCACAAGACAGGGAAAGGCTATAAAGTCACATCCAAGTGTTTTCAAGTGTCAGTGGCCACAGTGCAAAAAGCACAAGGAGTTCCACAATGTCATCCGGCCTCTTAGGAAGCCAGATGTGGCCCCTGCACTGGCGAGAATGGTAGAGGCCATGAAGAATACACAGAAGAAGACACAGCGACATCACTTTAGTTTGGAGCAAGAAAAGAGAAGCTTTCAACACACCAAGGACACCTTCAAACATGGTGGTAGGAGTGCAATGCTTTGGGGGTGATTCTCAGCCAATGGCTGGCAAACCTTGTCAAAGTAAATGGCATCATGAAAAAAAAAAAGAAAACATCAGTCAGCCTTCAGAGAAACTTGACCTTTGGCAGCACTGGACCCTCCAACAAGACAACGATCTGAAACATGCGGCCAAAGTGGTGAAGAAATGGTTGAAAGAAAGCAACTCCATGGAAGCTTTCCAACCTCAGAGAGCTGGAGATGGTCACAAAGAGGAGTCATTTCAAAATCCCAGTGAAAATCTGACTACTTTTTAATTTGCTTTTTATTAGTTTATTTTTTGTATTCATTGTTCTCTTTCCTTCTCTTCTTAATTTTCTTTTTTGTCCCCCCTATTTTCCTTGTCTCATTTTAGTTATGATTTCATTTACTTTTGCATGTATGTACATGTATAAATATATATTTTATACATGTTATACAAGCCCTGTTTCTAAAATAAAAATGCTGATGTGAACCCAACCCATATGACTTCAACAAAAATGTAAAATATCCCAATGAAGAGATGCAGAAAGGTTGTTAGCAAATAAAGGCTTTGCCAGAGATTACTGAGAGGTATAAATCATTTTTACATGGCATCTTTAGATGAAGTTGTTAAAAAAAAAAAAGCAGAAATACTTATAATTTATCAAGAGCATCTCTAATACAATGTCTTTCTCACTTATTTATGTCATTTTCAATCAGAAGAAACATTGGTTGAATAAAAAGTCACTATAAATAAATCTTTGGCATGAGAAAAACACATCACATTATTATTATGCATTGTATCTATTATTTTAGTTATAGATATATCTGAATTATGTTTTAATTTACAGAATAATGTGCATCAAGGTTTATTAAAACCCAAACTGGCAAAAGAAACCGTTAAATTATTAAAAAAATATATTGTTCAACCTCAAATATTTATTCGGCATTGATCAACTACTCATCACCTTTCTGCCAAGAGACTTCCACAGAGCGTGTATCTCTCCTGCCCACTTACGTAGCTGCTCGTCTGCTATTCCTCCCAGGAACTTTGGCCTGCATATAAAATTCAACTCACGTTAATCAGGCTCTATTTAAAACCTCAGTACGATCTGAGACCTGACAGCTGGATCTCACTTGTCATGCCAGTCAGGCGGCATCCACGACTCAAACTCCGTCCCCGGTTTCTCAAAGTGTTCATTGAGGAACTCCTGCAGGTCAGCAGGTGGGACGGTGTTGTTTGGGAATTTATTTGAAAGGTTGTGAAAAGCTGACAACACAACATCTGCAGGAAAACAGACAGAGGAGCATCTGAAGCAATGGACTTAAGGAAAGACACGATTTAGTGAGTCTGACTTACCAGGAGCTGCCCTCAGCTTCATGTCAACAAAGTACTTGTCATCATCAAACAGTTTAGCCGTTTGCATCTGATGCAGGATGGGCCCGGTGCAGTAGATCTCACTGAAATGAAGAGTTGTGAATTATTAACAGATATCATAAATGGCTTATCTGTAGAAGTACAATGCACCCAAACAAACCCTGTTCAGAGAATCCTGCAGGGAGGCAATAAATCATATCAATGTCATTAAAAATGAGCAGGGGAGGGCAAAGGTTTGCTGACAACTTAATAAAACAAACCCAATCAAGGGAAACATGGGTGCAGTAGGCCGATTCAACACAGGCTCAGCTCATTGGGTTGAACAGCAGCAGAAAGCTCAAGGTATTTTAGGAACATTTGCTCAACAAGGGCAAAATAAAAGTCAGAATTTCTGCCATTTGAGCACAGCTAAAGACGTGAGGAGCCATTTCATAAAAGAGAGCCGCTTCAGTATTTTAGATTGCGAGCGGTTTAAACTTAACAGTTCAATGATTTAAAGGTGTAAATTTTAAATTACAAGAAGATGCTTAAAGATTTAGTATTGTTCACGCAGCTTTGAGACATCCTTTAGAAAAGAAACTTTACGGAATCATCCGGAGAGGAAGAACAGAAAGTCTAAACACAGACTCGTATATATACAAAAACCTTTTAAGCAAGAACACCGAGTCATTTGTCTTACCTGTCACAAGGCGGAGGAAACGCACTCTTTACACAGGCAAAGAGAGTCACTGATGAGAAGCAAATTACCATCAAGTTATACATCTTGAGCCGTGAACTGAAGTGACACCAGAGGACGAACTCTGGTCGTGTTTATATCGAGACATGAGGTCTGAACAGCAGCAGCAGCAACATAGTGACACCTAGCTTTGAGAGACCTGTTTAACAACTGGAAAAAAAACACACTTCAGACACATTAAATTTCAGTGACCTTTATTGAACAAAACTTATTCCAATCCAGTATCCAATAATATTCATTATATCTCAACTCGGTTGTAAAATTAACGTCACTGAAAAAAATGCCAATTGAATAACCAAATTTTAAATTCAAAATAAAAAATAATGAACTCAGTTTTTAAATTTAGAGACATTTTAAGAAAAGGTGTACTCCACTTGAACATGTCATTTCGATAACAAAACAAAATCTAAGGGCAACTCTTTCAAACTTTTTAATACCCCCATTACCAAAACTTTGGATCTTCAGATCATATAATCCTGTTGTTGAAGTGCCCACAGGCCCCTCCCCACATTATTTTACTGATGCATCAGTTTTGACAGAAATCCTAAAAAGGACTCGTCACATTCTCTTGACAGATACATGAAGGGACGGCCAAATTTTACACAAAAGCTGTGTCATCTTGAATGTGTCGCAGCTATCAAGAGGATGAACATGTGCATCAGGGCAGCAAGTGCACTAATTAACCCACCCCACAAATTTAAACACCTTAAAGAATGAGACAATTAAGTAACAAAAACTACCCAATTAGTCACCCGATCTGGGGTAAGATGCTCTTGTCTCAGTCTTAAAAGGTTCTCAACATGGCAGCCACTGGCAGCAACCTCAAACCCATCAGAAGGTAGCCATACACTGTATCTTTAAAGATCATAGATTTTAGTCTTGAGCATTTGCTGCAGCGATTACTGCCAGTGGGCCAACAAGAAACAGACAGCTGCCAAGTGCCTGCATATTCAGATCCCTGTTCACTCAACTGATGCTTAATTTTGATTTTTTTTTCTTTCTTAAATAAATACAGCCCTCCCTCCCTAAATGTAAGTCCAATTGTCAACTTAGATATGCAAGTATTTCTGGGACAAAAACAGAAGTCTGAACAGGGATCTGAGTCCTAACCAATGAGAAATACATGGGAAGTCATCATCATCATCGTCACACTTACCTTTAGAAATTAGCTTAAATTAAATGAACAATAATACTTCTCATTGATAAGAACATTCAAGAAAGCATCTCACCATAATAAAGGGAACCTGGTTTACAGAAAGGTTCTGGCTGAACAAAGATAGTCAGAACCTTAGTGCAAATTAAAGGTTGTCATGTTGCATAAAATGCAAAATTGTAATCCACAACCCCCCAAAAATAAAGCAATAAAGGGCAGAGAAATAAGCCATAAACTCAGCAGGCTGAGATGCCCAAGTTATTTTTTTTTTTTAAACAAGCAGTCCGACTAATAGTTTTTTATAATCCTTCATGCCCATTCCCCCTCTGTGCCAATATTTTTTTAATGTTCTGCACCACCATACACTTCTTCTATTTGGGCATCATGAGTGTACAAAAAGCAGTGCAGTCATTGTGTTTGCCTGAATCCATCTCTGTGTGTAAGTGCAGCTCAACCTGCTCAGGTTGCTTTTAATGAATTTTCTTTTGTTAGCTGGTTGTACGAAAACCAGCTAAGTTGCGATGCACAGAGAGTGAATTCCTGCTACATGTTAGGTCAGATGTTTCGTTTTGTTGCATTCGGCCAACATTCTTTAAAAGGGGGAAAGTAAAACAACAGCTCCCCCCTCAACATTAGGAAGTCATGTAGCTGTGCTTAAACAGGGCATAAATCAACGTAACAGCTAATACCTCCCCCGAAAACAAATTATCTGCCAATTTAGCTGCACTGCAGCAAGTAGTACTACTACGTGATAGAATATTATTTTCTCTTCCAACACCAGCACTCACTATAACTGGAGATCATAGAGTGTCTCAAGAGTTTCACAAGTCAAGGCTGGTGACAACAAATAATTCATTACTCAAATGCACAAGCTTTAGAAAGCCATCTGTCTACACTCAGCACTTGTTAACACTGGTAACAGGAGAAGCAGGGCAACAATTTAAACTATCTCTTTAAGTGCATCTTTGAAGAACTGCACTCACCATTAAATTTGGAGGGGCTAAAAGATTATCAGGGATAACTGTCTCTGAAAACATTCCATGAACACGGTCATTTAAATGTTTTAGATTCTAATAAATTCTGCAACTTCTAAAATTATAAATAAATTCACAGGCCAATATTGCAGATCAAACAAACTGGCAGTTAAGGAAAACTGTCTCCAGTGCTAACAAGAGAGAAGGGGCGGGCGGCTTTTCAGTTCGTCAGCCAGCCTTTTGAACTTGTTTAAAACAATCTTAAAATGAAGGTATATACACAAGGTGTAAGGTGCGCCCCACGTCGGCTGCACATCTCGCAGAAGTAAGTATGGCCATCCATAGGAAGGTGAAACACAGGACAAGAAAAGAAAAAAACAAAAGCATTCTCTCCAAATAAACTCCACCAAAACAGGAATCCTCATGACTCATGGTGTTGCAAGGCTGCTTATTAATTTTTAGTGTTCTGAAGCTGAAGACAGAGGAAAGGGTCTGGGTCTCTCAGAAGCACATGCTTCTTCACAAGCAACTGGACAGTCTGGCTGTCTCTTGGAAAAAAATCCAGCATCTCTGTCCATGGAAATCCAAGTTTGTCCTCATTTATCAGCCAGACTCAAGTTCAGCTAAGCCAGCAAAAAGATGATTCAGACCTGCCTCCCTCCAAATTATCTCCATTCCTTGCAAATGGATGACCCAACCAAAAACAGTAATGAGTTCACCTATTTGGTAAGACGTTAAATTAGTGTAACAAATTTTCAATTAGGTGAACATGAATGTGTGGTATGAAGTGAGCGAGATGGTGGATAATGACGGGTTATTACTTTAGAACGAGTTGAACTGCTTGTTAAGGCACTTGATACAAATCGGTTAAAACTTCCAAAATAAAAAGTGGAGAATGGAGGGTGTCGTATCTGGGTCTGTTGGTGCTGGCTTTGTGTCAACGGTGGATATGAATCATCACAATGTGCACTGATATCATTTTTCGACTTGGTCCCATGCTTTCCTCCTGGTGCTTACGTCTTCAGGGTGTGGTAGTGCAGCACAGGGCCTTGTAAGAAGGCAGATGAGTTCTTCCAAAACGCGTCCATCAAAATACACACATTCCTAATGGTGGCATCCAAAAAAGGAAGACAGACAGAAACTGTACATTTAAAAAAAAAAAATCCAAGATGGTGGGGGATGAAAATGGATACAAAGGGGAGTGAAGGATGGACTGATCTGTAGAGAAAGAAGAGGGAAATCAGGTTAGATGAGATTCTATTTAATTCAAGCTCCTTTTAAATTAGTACAACTTATTGTTATCACACCTACATTTCACATGTCTGCCTTATTGAACCTTTTCCCTACCTGTGCAGTTGTGCTGACAAATTGTGGGCTACATGCACATGATGAAAATTAACTGTACTTGGATTATGTTAATACTGAAATATTGTTCAGGGTTGTATATCTAAAGGCGACGCACTGGTTTTTACAAATTCAGGTTTAGGAAATGATCAATGTCGTGGTGTTCTGAAGCTCCGCAGGGTCGCAGAGCACTGTGTCATCTTGATAACGTAGCTTTGCTCTCTCAAACTCTGGTAGTCTTTGTCAGATCGAGGTGACCCCGTGGAACACGCTGCTACCAACTGAAGCATAAATTCGGCTTTTCTTAATTGGTGGGACTTTGTCACCTTTCCTAGGCTGAGGCAGGAATGCTTAAAAGGGTTATGTACACACTTGCCTATAAAACTAAAACCATAATCACCTCTTCTGCTTAATTAATGATTGTCTCAAGCGACCTAAAGCATACACTTTATGGAAATTAAAGAGCAGTCCACGCTCGGACTGCTCAAACAATTATCTTCAAATAACTGCATACCAATTAGCTGCACACCCCTCTGCTGCCCTCTTTCATACACACATCTGTAATTAACACAGGCGCACAGATAGGCAAAATGCATGTAAACTGGACTAGGTGTCAACTATTAAGTTAATCAGCAACTACTTTGATAATATAATAATTAATTGTATCGTTTTATTGAGGGGAAAAAAGTCAAAATTCTCCAATTCTAGCTTCTTAAATTTGGATATTTTCTGGTTTCTTTCCTTCTCTGATGGTAAACTGAATATCTTTGGGTATTGGAGTTGGGAAACACGGATTGACATTGTTCTGCTTTATTTTTTTTTTTAGACCAAACAACAAACGAATTAATCTCGAAAGTAATTCAGAGCTTAATTGGTAATGAAACTAATAGTTGCAGCCCTAAAACACTGATGCTAATCATTCTGTACCTCTCCTCCATCTTCAGCAGCAAAGAGCAGTGTACAATAGCTGCTGGTCTCATTTTATACAGGTAGTGACCATTGTTTCGACATTAAAGCAGCGTGGTCATGGAATATAGTCGTAAACTGTCACTAATTAACGTTAGTTTAGTGAGTAACTTGACAACAGGCCAAAAGGAACCTTGTCTGTCAGGTTTGAATTTCCTCTGCAAGCCTGTGTTTGTACGACTACATGCTTGTAAAAATAAAGCCCACTGAACCACTTTACAACTGCAAGTGTATTTGTTATAACATTTACATGAATCCAAAAAGTGCAGCCTCATCACAGCACATACATTAAAATGAACCCTTTTGTAAACAGTAAACTTATTGCTCATTTTCCTATACAACTCCTTTCTTACATCACTGTAGATTGCTTTTGTCATGTTTTAAAAAAGCTAACCGACCTTTCTCACATTTTTACTTAGCACAGCAAGAAAAACACACAGTGCAGGTATAATGTTCTGAAAGTAATAATGGCTGAATTCCATTTAGTTGTGCCAGTAAGCTACACTAGGAGCCCAGAAAGCCAAGAAGCAGGCATCAACGCAGCAAGATTTAATACTTGCTATTCATCAGTTTATTTATAAGATCTATTATTCTGGCCTGTCAGTAGAACAGAAAATGGAAATATAATATAGTAGTTAAGTCATCTTTCAACTATTCTCAAAGAGGTCTATGTACTCACTGGCTTATGGCTTGACTTCTTCGCCGCTCTCACTGTGGTACTCTGCCACATATAGGCTCTTGTCAATGATGCCAGGGATAGGCTTTATCTCTGTTCCAAGCTGCTCCTCGATCCCCTTCAGGTTGAAGCGATCATCGTATGTGATGAGGTTGATGGCGAGACCCAGGTGTCCAAAGCGGCCTGGAAATTAAGGCGAGGGGTTTGAATAATTGCTTTAACACTTTACCTACATCCTAAATTAAATCTTAGTGCGAGAGTCAGAAAAAAAAGAAATAAAAAAAAAGACCAAACGCAACCGTTCGAGGCCCTTACCGGATCTACCAATGCGATGAAGGTATGTTTCTCCCAGCTTGGGAAAATCAAAATTGATCACAACATTCACAGCTTGAATGTCAATTCCTCTTGTGAAGAGGTCTAGAAGAGACAAAAAGAAGAAATCAAACATACACCAATACAGTAACATATCATTATTATCATGACATACAGCCGTTAACAAAACCCACATTAGTCACTACAAACAGAAACAAACAGTTCAGGTTGTCGCCACCGTATGAACACACCTGCAGAGTGATTGACGTCCACAGCAAAACTTTCACTTTCTTTAAACTTCCAAAACTCTTACCATGGTTACAAAGCCCCCAGTTAGCAAACCCAACTGTTTAACTATTTGTTGTGCTTCCACAGGCAACATGAGCACAATGATGTTTAAGGAACCAATAAAACCTTAGTAAGTTTAGACAAACGCATCTCTGGCAACTCAGACACTTCAATAATGTAGATATATAATCTGATTGGAAACATGAGGGTCAGTGGCGTGTACAGTCTCACAACACAACAGCGTGTAGTTTATTTCACAACAGCTGGTAAAATCTTCCAGTACGTGTATATGCCGTTATTATTTACCAGTGCAGACGAGATTCCGGCACAGGCCATTTCTGAAGTCGTGGAACACACGGTTGCGATGCTCCTGAACAGCGGAGAAGGACAAAAATGAATTAAGATGACACAATCACTCACATGTGGGCATCTACGTCACATAAACACGAGAACACATGGCAACATGTTAAGTAAAGCTAATAACATGGTGCTTTCCATAGTGGTCACATAAACCAAATCTGTATTTCTGTAAACTGGCCATTTATTACTAAAACATTTATTAATAATACCATTTAGATGGATATGTTGTTATTTTGTCTGTTTAAGTTGTGATTTTTTAATTTGTATCCCTACTTTTTCCAGCAGGGAACACAAGTGCAACCAGTGGAAAAAGTTAGCCTGGAGGTGCATGTTATGTGTACTGTAATAAAAGCTTAGCGTCAAAACTCAGCTGTCCGGTGAATACATTTTATGTTTTCAAGGCAACACGTAAAAGCAGAGGACAAATAACAAGGCACAGTCCAAAAGCTGCTGCTTAAACAAACTCCAGAAAAGTACAGGGTCACGCATATCTAAACAATGCAACGCTTTAATGCACACCAACAGTAATACTGGCAGCTGTTCTTGCATGCATCATTTGCCACATGTGTATTTTGGTCTTTTTTTCTCAGGCAGTACTGTGAGCTGACCTGTCTCATCTTGGCATGAATGTAGAAACATGAATAACCAAGCTGGGAGATCTTCTTGGCAAGGAGCTCCACTCTCTGAGAGGAGTTGCAGAAGATTATAGACTGGTTGATCTGGAGCTGGGGGAAAAAAAAGAAAAAAAAAAGCGGTAAATCCAGGTGAAACTGCAACCTAAGGTCTCACGCAACACCAAATACATTCTAAAGGACTGGTAAAAAAAATACTCTTGAGAGAACAGTATATTTGTGGCCTGCAAACAAGTAGGCGATTTACAGTCCTCTCTTTATGACACAACTGAAGAAAGTTCATTAAACAGGATCATAAAATGCAGAAAGCCACCACTTACCCTGGAAAACAAGGTGTTAAGGCAATGGACTTTTTGCCTTTCAGTTACATAAGCATAATACTGAGTCACACCCTTCAGTGTAAGCTCCTCCATTAGGTTGATCTCATAGGGCTTCTGCAGGTGCGAATTCTATATTATAGGAAAAAAAAACAAAACAGGGATTGTTACATTCAGGTTGTGCTACAGGTTATAAAGGTAGATCCGTTTACAAGCATATGGGCAATGATGACAAGTTGGTACTTCGTGTCAGAAAAATGTACCATAAACTTCTGCACGCTGAGAGGGAAGGTTGCAGAATAAAGCAAAATCTGCCTCTGCTTGGGCAGGAAGCCCAGTATCTCCTCCATCATGACCACAAAGTCCTGAGACAGGAGTTTGTCAGCCTTTTGAGCACAAGGACAAGAGGAAAGAAGACACATTTAGTTTTCTGGAGCAGCTGCTTAAATATTCACATTGGTTTGTTTAGAAAAAGCAGTAAAAGGTCAAAAATAATGAAAAATAAATTAACTCACTTCATCCAGAACAATCATCTGCACTTGATTGACTTTGGCCACTCCTTTCTTGATGAGGTCTAAAATCCTTCCAGGAGTGGCAATGATCACATGTACTGTAACATAAACAAAATAAAAGATAGACTGCATTTTCAGAAAATAATGGCAGCGTTGTCACTTTGCTGAAGATTTTAAATACTTTAACTCCCAGTGTAGCATGACGATTACTGACTGCTATTAGTTTCGCTGTAAAACCCCCAGAGAGATTAGGAAGGGGAAAAAAATAAAATAAAATAAACACCAGTGGCATCCATTAGCAGGTTTCCGCAACAGATTTCACTGTGCAGATTCATAATGCAAAAGAAAAACAAATACTAGAGTCAAAAATCATGACCTTAAACAAGAAACAAAAAACCCCTACGTTGCATTTTTGTAATGTAGGGGGTTAAAAATACATTTGTGTTTAATGATCTGTATTGGCCATTTGCACGATTAGACAGGGACTTTCCACACACCAAAAATTATACATAAGCCACACCGACATCCATCCATGCGTCCTGGTTTCAAAATATGTCTGTGTAAACAATCTTTAAAATTATAAAGCCTTTCTTTGATATTTTGTTTTTACACAACAGAGTAGGTGGAGATTTTTTAATCTACCATTACTAAATCAGCTTCTGTTGTACCAGTATATGCTGATGGATTTCTATGTGCTAGTAAAGCAAAAGTAAAGTAGTAAAGTAAACCTTTACTCTACTGGCAGATGCACATTTGTCTGGACAGTCCGCAGTGTCTCCAATTTCAAGCGGTATGCAGATGTCCAAAGAGGGCAGCAGAGCAGACTCACACTGACTATAACATGAATTGGCCTTTAGACACCACAAACATGTAATTTCATAGATAATCATATAACCCTAATCACCACCTGATGCTTACTGTGAAGTCGTGGTGCATTGAATAATTTTAAAATGTACATTTATTGGGTAAAATAACCCAGACACACACAGCCATATCACACTGCATAGTTTAAAATGAGAGCCAAAGTAAAGAAATTAGATTTAAGTCATTATTAAGTCGCTTGGGGTAGATGTGAAGATGGTATTAAGCAAAACAAAGCAACAACTCAACACTAGGGGAACACAAATGTATAAATTATGAAGGTTACCCGTTTCATCGAGTCTCATGATGTCGTCACGGAGGTTGGTTCCACCTGTGGTTGCCATTACCTTCACTCCACCCATGTGTTTGCTGACTTGGATACAGATTTGGCTTACTTGCAGAGCCAGTTCTCTGGTGGGCACTATGACCACAGCTGGAAAAAAATATAAATATAATATAAAGTATTAAACCCAAACCAGCTTAACCTTATTTTGGACAGACGAACAAAGCTTTCCAAAACCATTATAACAATTATGTCACAGCAAGCGCAAGTACAAAGAGCACTTAAGCTTCACATTCAGTGTTACCAAGACACTTGATTAGTCCTTTTATTTAGATGTAACATGCAGTGCCAACAAAAAGTACAGAGCAGATGATCATGTAAGCTTCAGGCTAAAATTTCATAGTCTCCCAGGTAAAAGCACCAGTGCCAGATTTGGTGCCACCGTTTTGGTTTTGTGCTTAAACATGATATGAAATGTCCATCAGATATCGATAATCAAGTTAAGTCAAACTTATGAGACAAGTTATGTAGGTCAGTGTGCAGCACAGTGCATACAGGTGATCAGGAACACGAACCCTACCCCTGGGATAATTAAAACAAATAATACCGATTATGGTTTATTGGTAGCACTTTTTCTGAAGAAGGATTTCTGATTCAAATTTGGCAAAAGGCATATCCTCTTATCCAAACATCATGGCTTTATCCAGGGTTCTCCCAAACGGCTGGCGACCGGCAATTTTCTCCGGTTAGTCATCTTGATGACGCCGGCTACCTTGGGCTGGTCCGGCAATTTCTGTGCTCCAGATATTCGGGTCCAATTAATGCCGAATATCCGAATATTCGGCTCGGGCGGCGGTGGAGGGCGGACGGACGACTTTACTAGAGTCCGCAAAAAACTGCTCCATCTCCCGATTGGTACTTTGATCTTGCTCCTCAGGGTGTTCATCGTCGGAGTGCGACAGCGTTAGCATGTCCTCGCCATTCCTTTTTTGTCGGCTCCTTTTCCGCCTCCCGAACCGCGGCTACATCGACGGCCTGGGGGGCCAGCATTCCCCCGGTTTCCCCTAGAAAGGTTGTACACTCGTTCTCCCCCTACATTGTTTCTCTCTCCCCTTACTATGTTCAAGTTGGGAGAACCCTGCTTTATCCCTCCCCAGGGTACCACACCCAAAGCAGAAAGCTTGTGGGAAGAGAAACTGCTTATCAGGCAATACACGAGTCCCTGAGTAGCTGCGCCATATGCTCTCTCAGTACAGTTTTAAAGTTTAATACTTAAAGTTTGTTGAGGATGTTGCAAGCCTTGTGTTGCCAGCACCAGTAACACAGCATTCTGCACACTTTAGTGCATGCCATTGTTTTTGTTGTCATCCTTGTTCTGCTACTGCCAAGTTTGCTACCCATCGATGTCAAAATACATTTATTTTTAAAACCGTATCATGTCCCTCTGATCAATCAATAAATGTGATAATTACCATCTGAAAATTTTGCATTAATGGTTTCAAATATTAAATTATTAAAAATAGTTGCTTGTTAATTTTTAAGATTAATCAGTTTTATGTCTACATACAACAATCAACAGTATGGCTTAAGACCCACAATATGCAAAAGTGTAGCAGTTTCAGGTATACCGATTTTATTTTCCACTGACATTTTTGTCCAATCTTGACTTTGAGACTGGGTAAAGTATCAACTTTCTGACATTAACTGCAAGTACACTGTGAAAACAAGCTGCCTCACCTTGTATGCAGTCCTTCTTCAGGTCAATGCGTTCAAGTAAGGGAATGAGGTAGGCTCCACTCTTTCCCGTGCCATTCTTGGCTCTGGCCAAAATATCCCTTCCTGACAGTGCAATGGGAATGCTTTCCTCCTGCGCACAAAGCAGATGAATAACTGATGAATACACAATGCTGCTTTTTACGGCCAAGTATAGTCAGCAGCAAATTATGTCTATTCTAGCAAAATATGGTCTAACATTCAATACTGAGGTTTGATCATTTCTACTTTTATGTGGAGTGGAGTAAGTAAAATATTAATTTCAAAGGTCCAGTTCGTTTGCCCACTAATAGGCCATTCAGGCTGCTTAGTGAGGAGGGGGGGGGGGTATCTGAACAGGTCAATGTACCCTCATTCACAGCCCTCCTTCAGAAGGAGTGTGAATATGAACAGAGTGAAGTGAAACTGAAACTTAACTTTATCGGGGAAATATTTAATGCAACCGAGAGTGATTCTTAGGTTTCACAATGAAGCCTGTAAAACCTGCAATGCTGACTGGAGTCACACTTGTCTAAATGGTCTCATTAGCACGCTCACAATAATAATGCGTGTACTTTTTTCATTTTTGGCAGGTATGTTTCCCATATACACAAAATTATTTTAATATTTGCTACTTGGCACTGAAGACACTGTACCACTTAGTTTTTCATGCATTCAGTCAAAAATAGGTGGTCCAAAGTACTGGACAAAATTACAAATTTGGACTAATGATGGAACTAAAAGGTAATGTCAGGCGTTACCACTGTGATTATAATTCACTGTCTCCACCATCAAGAATGTCTGTACAAAATTTCTTGAGGTACTGAAAAACAAAATGTCCACCTCACGGTTGTTCCAAATGGAAACCGAGGGGATCAAAGTTAAAATACATAGCGTGTGAACAATAATGCTTGTACAACATTTTGTGTCAATTCATCCACTGCCGATTAAGATATTCCACGGTAATTCATCCTCTATGGAGCATGAATGTCTGTACAAAAATTCATGACAACTAATACTTGTCATGATATTTCCATCTGGACCAATGAGGTGGAGCCACAAAGCAACAAACACTGCCAGATGCCCCAGAGCCATTCCCCTACCGTGGCTAAAAATAGTTTAACTTCAAGTGCAAAGGCTCGCTATCTTATTTGCTGTATCACCCGAGTCTGACCAAATCCAGTCTAACTCAGTCTAGTTTTTACCTCCTTAACCTTTTAAAAGTCCCCATTGTCAGGGTTAAACTTGAACTATATACTCGAGTAAGACACATGAACTGAAATCCTATGCCATGAAAACACAGCATACCATATTTTAATGAGATATTACAGTCATTTCATGATAAAGGTTTAACCATTTGCAGTCATATCGCACTAGACCAATATGCTGACAACTTTAAAAGGAGCATCTGATATGAATTTGAATTCAATAAAGGTATCAAAGAGTTTACAGCAATGAGTCAAAGATAAACAACTGGAACAGCTACTGGGATTCTTCTATTACACCGAACGTTATAATTATCAGAACATGCACTTCCTTAAGTGCAAAGACGCTTTATGGTGAGCTGTCAAAAGAGATCAAATCAAAGCCGTGTCTGAATGTACCTGGATTGGAGATGGCTTTTCCCAGCCCATCTCAAAGATTCCCATGAGCAGCTCCCTCTTTAGGCAATAATCTTCAAACTCATTGCCTTTAGTTGCGGTCACATCCTGTAATCATCACAGAATGATAGCAAACTACATTAGCAACAAGGACAGATGATATAATTATTGCTGACTTGTATTAAATGTTACTGAAATAACAAAACAATGGTTTGGATGAAAGGCCAGCAGTACTTGTTGGGGCAACACTGATATTGTGAAGAACCGTTTATTGAACATCCTTAAAAAAAAAAGAAAAAAAGACTGAAACTCTAAAAATAGGCAAACATGACAATGGCACAAATGAAGAAAGGGATATCCATAATATCTACTTTGAAATCAATGAAAGGACAGCTATCTTGTACCAACCGAAGTTTTCATCCTCATGTCCTTTGGGGGTAATTTCAAATTTTTCTTCCAGTCATCTCCAGGTCTGTGGAGGGTAAAGTTTTCACAAGTAATGAGCATAAATAACTCCTAATAGTAATTTGTCAAAATGCAGAAAATAATAAGTCTAAAATCTTGTATTTCTAGTGTGAAATAACTTACTTGATGACAGCGTTTGTTGTGGGGGCTGGCTGGGAATTACCATTGTTGATTGTGCCTTTCATCTGGTTGAACTGCTGCTGTTGAGGGCCTCCTCCACCTCCACCTGGTGCTCCAGCAGGTTTCACGGAGCCTCTGAGCTGTCCATTCTGGTTGGACAAGCCCAAAATCACTGGGTTCTCTGTCCTGGCGGTACTCATGTTTACTTATCTTAACTTCTCCGTCCCAATAGCAATGAAACCTCTAACAGTCTCCAGATGAAGTGAGTCCACTCTGCTGGGACCACTTCAAAACGTAAGCTTGCCCTTGCCTCTTGAAACCTCAATAATTAACACGGTGTAAATTTTAAATCTTTTCTTCTTCAACAGTATTGTTATTGGGACATCAAGTGTCAAGAAACAAATATCTCTTTTCAACTTTTATATGACTTCTAAGCATTGAAATTAAATTAGGGCTTAGCATTGATTTAATTTGCCAATGTTATCTGGAAAAATATACATCAGGAGGGTATAGCGAGCTTTCAAGCTTTGGCCGATTGTTCAGCTAGCCATCTTTTTTAGCTTAACTGAGCCGCTGTGTCCTTTCTCAGGTCTGTCCAACCCTGAAACACAAGAGACACCGAGTCAGAAATGGCATATCAGACGAAAAATAACAGCAATTAAATAACTTTGTGGCAATATGGTGCAATTGGGGTTAGTGAGGTTTGTGAAGTCAATAGTTAGCTGGTCAACAGCAGTAACAGCAGGTGACTGGCCTTACGTCAAAAGTTAGCCGTCATAGCGGTGACTGTTAATGTTGTGTAGCTTAGCTAACAATGAGAAAACAGCGTCGACATATGTTAAACCAAGAGCATCAGCTGACCAAGTGAACATTTACTTTAATCTAGGCCGTCCGAGAAGTCTAATGGATAAACAGCCAAATAATTGACTGGGCAGGAGCATTTTCTGCCCGTTTAATCCAACTAACTAGCCTCGAAGGGGAACGAGGCTAGTTACCTTTCTGCTAGCCACCGACATGACTAACTAGCACACAGGCTAAAATTTCACGCTAACGGTGAGCGGTTTCGCTAATAAACATTACTACTCTGAATTCAATCCTGCGTTTTTGTTACAACCTTAGTGTAACGATTACCTGACAATATCTAACGTTAGCCTAAAAACGAGACTGACGCCAGTTATCCACCGTCACCTAGTATTAGCTGCCGAATGAAGATTGTCGTGCTAGGTCTGCTAGCATGCTAGCACCCACTGGCTAACGATGGCGAAATAACACGAGCGGTTAACTCAGTAGTAAAAGTCACCGCGACACAATTGAATATGCGGCAGCGAGCTATCCGAGAACGGAGACGGGTTGAATGTGTGCGCATTTACCTTGGATAACTGAAATAACCGGTTCCGTATGCGGTGTCCGTAAGGTGTATTCGATTTCTAGCTGACTACGAAAGAGTCTTGTCAAGCAGCCGTTCAAGATGGCTTCCACTCGTATTTGAACCCGCCCCCATCAGCTAATCAGCTGATTTCATTTCAAATCAACCATCTACCTTTAAGGAGTCCAGTCAGAATAATGCGGTTAACTGTGTTCTGTTACTAAAAATATCCGCTCAGCTGCATGCACGGAGCTTTTGCTGATATTCCGCACCGCCATTGTTGTGAGCAACTCAACGTGATGTGACCACTGCAACTGGGTGACATGTTCTGACTGTTGTGTCACTGTAGTCACTAAGTTACTGTAGTTACTAAGGTTTACCGAGTGTCATCCAATCCCAGCTGTGCAGCTACTTTTAATGATTGTGCTATTAGTTGTGTCCATGGCTGTGACTGGGCTGGCTGGGGCCTGGAGCCTTGTATTGAACTGTGTTGCTGCAGTGTGTAGGGAGCACATCTGTCATGGAAAGCACAGCTGGACATATTCATAGCCATTGGGCTAGATTTATTTTGAACATTTCGGGGTCTGGGGGTCCTTCAACAGTAAATGTGATGCATTAAACACAACATTTCCTGCATTCTGGTGCATTTTTATGCATTAATTTGGGCATTTTCTGCATCAATGTACAGTGGAATTGTCTATATTTATACAAAGAAAAACTCCTTTGCTGCTTTCATGGTTTTTTATTGTGTGTGTGTGTGTGTGTGTGTGTGTGTGTGTGTGTGTGTGTGTGTGTGTGTGTGTGTGTGTGTGTGTGTGTGTGTGTGTGTGTGTGATGAGCGGCTGCTGAGTGAGGGTCAAAGCTGAAACACCATCCAGTTTACAATACACATGTTACAAGTGTTTCCCACTCAGCATCCTTGGGAGGGCTGCTTTGATTGGTCTTGCAGAATAAATGCTGCTGAAATTGCGAGCATATTGCTGTAAACAGACGGCAAGACGTGGCCTCATGGCGGTCTGCTCTCCGTTTGCGCCTGGTTGAAATAAATCAAATGTGAAGCATTGTCGAATCAAAGTAAGGCCGCCAAACATGATACATACACATCGCAGCACACGCACAGCAACAGTTATAAAGACTTGCACATGCAAATAAACCATCTGTAAAAACAGCAGGGGACAGATGAATAAAATGCTGACTACACTTTTTCTTCCTGCTTCTGTCTTTACCTATCCTTCCCTTTTTTATCTTCCCCTTCTTCTTGTATAATATTCACATTAGGTGAGGCATTCAAACTCTTTTCAGCTAGTCAGGATATTACTCAAACCATACAAATCATGACATTTCAGTTGACAACTTAAACAGGACTCCTGTTCGTCTCTGTACTGTCTAAACAACAGATATGAGTATATTCCACAAAATCACCACTGGTGCATGGATTCTATTGCACTGTGTAACTCCCCCCCCCCATCCCTGAAGAGTATAATTATCTCCCCCAGAGAGTCATCGAACTAAACAACACAAAGTTGAAAATGTATGTGCGTGTGTGCATGAGTGTGTGTGTGTCTGTGAGGCTGAAGGAGTGAAGGAGAACCAGTAGCATGTGTGGTCAATTTTAGATATTTCCAGCAGTGCCTGACCTGGGGCAACCTCACACTGAGCCTGGATCCTGTCTGAGTCATTTGGGAGAGTGTTGTTTGTATGTGTGTGTATGTGAGGAGAATGAATGTGACTGATTATGATTGAAGCTATCCTACTGAGACAACGATGGCTCTGCTCTTTACTAGTTCAAGGGAAACACCTGACTGCAATTCCACAGTATTGGCATGTGCACTTCAACTGCACTCAGGAATCCGATGTAACCACAGGATAATGTGATTATGTTTTTTTTTAATATGACAGTTATTCTCTTTAGTGAAATGGAAAAACATCCTAGAAATGAATTAGGCAAAGTTGCAAAATCCACATTCAACATGATCCAACTTCTAATAGGTCAATAAATAAATGAACCTGAATCTATTTAAAAAAAGAAATTACACTGCACCAACTTTTTCCCCTCGTCCCTTTCCCACAGGGGAAATCAGAGATCAGTGTTTACTTATGTTGAAGGACAGTCTCTTTCTACTCCTTTTCTACTTTCTGTATACACTGAAAACAAAAATATCTATGCTTAAAACCTAGTGAAAATTCTGATGTAATTAATTTGTGACAAAAAAAAGTTCATGCATGTTTCAATTTGCCGGCATCATCGGGTAGATAGACATGGTGGTTTATGGCTGTGTTGTGTGATTGTTGGGATGTAAAGAAAGCTACATTGTGTGGTGTGTTGTGTGATTCCATGTGGACAGAGAAGCTGAGAGCTTTTAGCTGACAGCGAGAAGGGATGTGCGTGGGGGCAAGGCAGCTACATGCTTTACTAAGCCATCATCAGTAACACCTACAGTTCATCCTGGAGCTCCTTCTTGTATACATGCACAGTATGTGTTCATGATTGTATGCATGTGGAAGAAAGACAGCTTATATGTCAAAGTATGTTAAAGCATAGTTAGGTGTCAGTGTGCATGCATCTGCAACATCTGGCCTGGGTTCAGGAAGCTGACCTCTGAAGGATGTCCTGCGCCTACACACACTCTCCATGAAACCCTCATAGGGATAAGAGAGTTGTGCACACAGAGACTCAAAAACCCACTCACACTTTTATTCACTGCAGTTGTATTTGGGCAGGATGTCAACCACACCCTTAGGTCAACAACCTTAGCTTAAAGCTACTCATATGGATATCATATCAGTCTAAAAATAGAGAACCCAACCCTGTGAAAGGCAAATTTGTAGGAATCTGACACTACACACACTTAAACACACACTTAAATCCACAGGAGCCTGTAGTCTACTGTTCAAAGTGTGTGACGTTAGGAAAATCAGCGACTTCCTGAAGCAAACATCCGCAATGTCATTTAGACTGTCATCATGTGCACATACAGCAGAAAAGAAGACTGCTGTGTTTGCCTGTGGTATATGTTTGTTTAGTGGGCATGTGTGTGCACTGCTTCTGCTTTCTAGCAGTGGACATTTCCCATAAAAAGCGAATAAATTTGAAACGGACGCTCTTAATAATAAGCAGCATGTTGGCGGGAGTGTATAGAAGTGTTTGTGTGCATGATTCCCACCTGGTCCATTGAGGAAATCTTTGATCTGGAGGCAAAGCAGAGGGGGAGGGATGCCAGTTTTACTGTCCACCTCTCCTGCTACTGTCTGCAGCCAAAACACGTTGTAGTCCAGAGATTCTGGAAGAGTCTTTCCTGGGTCTGCATGAAATGAGGTAGATAAAGAGATTAAGAGAAAAAAAGATGAGAAAATGGGCATTGAGAATACATGCGAACAAGACAAAGAAATATTGTCAACATATTTAACATTTGGGGGTTTCATATTTACTAGTATGTATAGTTACTAGTACTTTGCCATTTTCTCATACTGTCTCTCACCTAGGCACTTGTAGTCAGAGGCTACACCTCTTAAGGACACATCAAACACGGACAGCTCCATCCTCTGCTTGCGATGGTGGCAGCTGAGTAAAGCAGAGGGTTGCATCACTTGGAGGTACAACAGGGGCTCCAACACCTGGTCTCCAGCCCCTCTTCTTCCTGGCTGCCTCACTATGGTGACACCTAGTGCTTGGCGGGCTGACGAGCGGGTGGGAGTGGGCAGGCCATCCAGGGAGAGCAGGCTTCCTCTCAGCAGTGGGGAGGCTGGCTGGGAGGTGTTGCTGTTTAGGATGTCCTCAGCGGTTAGGCCAGCAAGTGAACCCTGGGCAGTTGGAGCAGGATCTGGCGTTGGAGAAGCTGAGGCTGGAGGAGACTCAGACAGGATGTCAGGCTGGTTCAGGGCACTCTTTCCCACCTAAAACGAAAGGGTTCATTTAGTGCTGCCTCAGATCTTGCATAAAATTCACTAAAACTATTTGAGGCATTGAGTCATAAGATACTAAACACGCTATTTAAAAGGTTTTGGTCCATCATAACTTGTCAGCATATATTTTGCATATGTCCTGTTCATCCTATCTAATTGCAGTCACCAAGGGACTGGTTGTTCACCAAAACACAATTCACAAAATAAATTGGCCACTAATTTCTCAGTTGTTTTCTTTTCTATTCTGTGTGGAGTAGTGTTCAGCTTTTGCCCAGAAGCTTCTTAGTTTGACAGCAGACTGTGAGAAGCTTTTTATATACATCTTACACATTTTCAGACAGCTTGATGGCAGTGAAAGTCCATGCATTCAGTTACATAAAGTTAGGCTGTATGAAATCACCTTCATCAACCACACAATGTGCCAAATTATAAGGTTGATTAGACAAAGGCATGAGAATTTGTACTAATACATTACAATAATGCTCAGATAGATGACACACCTTGCTATTGTGTATCGTATGAATAATCATACACACATGGACAACAGACAGATCCAGAAACTGACTCATGCGAGAGCTTCCATGTCACTAGCTCTTTGTTTACCTTATCCCCAGGTTCCTTCTTCTCTGGTGTACTGGGAGTATCTGACAATGAGGGAAGTGTCTTTGGGGGACTGGAGCAAGCATAGGTCATGACAGAGAGCCTACTAGCGGTGAGAAAGATGTCGAAGGGGATGAAGCTGAGGTTCTTGGTAATGGTGGACTTGTGGGAGGGCCTAGCAATGCAGTGGTGGCTGGCCCCGCTCTGCTGCTCTATCTGGACAATCCGGATACAAGCACTGTCACTGCCGAAGCCGCTGTCCTGCCCGGTCACACTGTGACGAGATGAAGAGTCGGCGCCTGCTGCAGGGTCTCGACTGCGCCGCTTATGCTCATGTCGATGCACCTGTACACAGAAACAGGGAATGGTAAAGCTGTGTTGATACTGATGCAGTTGATTTTTAGTACAAGGAAGTAGACTGGAGAGAGCCGCAAGTGGGTTGAGAAAGTGGCCTTACTGCAAAAATAAAAGCTTTTGTTGCTACATTTAAAGCTCGAGTCAAGTTTCAAGGCTATATGAGCAAAAGCTGATTTTTCACAACAACAACCTGAATGAAAAAAAGGAATTGTTTTATGCTTGAGGTAAAATGTGTGATTTATTCCTATTGTTAGAATCAAATGGCTTGTGGTGGTTGAAGGGTGAGAACATTCTGTACACTCTGAACCAATAGGCATTCATCATTGGCATGTAAAAAAAGATAACCAAAACAAATCCAAGTAATGTAATTTGGCTTTATCAAATTTATTTTGTAGAAATTGATATTAACCAATATAAACTTGATGAACATACACGCATTCCATACCTTTCTATAAACTATGCAAACTAAAAAAATCACTCCTATGAACAGGATTTACTACACCATATCCACTTTCATGAATGACGAAACGTCCTCACCTCAAACCAAACCTTGTTGGCTTGTCAGCATTACAAATGAGATAAGGAAATCAAATGACACTGGAAGAATGCTTTGTTTTTCTTTCTTTTCTATGAAAATTTGTAAATTTGCTTCTTGTGTGAGTCCTGGCTTTACAAGAGGACACAAACCAAATAACTGGTTTGATTGAAACCATGGACAAATTGACCAAAACTTGAGAGCATCGTACAGCCACAGAGACATTAAAGGGATGCTTTGGGGCTTTTTTGTGGTTAAAAATCATTTTGCACTTCTTGCAATATTGGAAATGTCTTTTAAAAAAAAAAGGCCTCACCCCGGCAAATCAAATTGTTTTGTACAGCGACTGTGGTATTGTGCATGAAGCAGCTGAGATTTTATGCTTGGCTCCAAGTAACGGATGTCGGAAGGGTTCCAGCCGTTGTGGCAATAAAAAGCTTTCAGTGACAGATGATATAAATCAATGTGAGTAGGTTGCTGGGTTTCAAGCAACAATGAGAACAGGCATCTTTATTCTGCTACCAAAGCATGCCATCTTCAAGACTATAAAGAAGCCGCCACTAGCTCCTATGGGACATGAATAAGACAAACATATAGAACTAAATGCAACCTACCAAATAATAAATTACTAGACATGTTTTTAGAGCTGGTGTGTGTGGGTAAAAACCAAAACAAAACAAAAAGCTGGAATGAGGCAAAAGAGTCAAAAAAATTCCCAAGTGCATGGAAATATTTTGGAGATTCTCAGAAAAATCACTTGAAACCAGAACACACTAATGCGTTCCCTTTTCGCTCTTAAAGTGGAGCTGAGACTGACAGAAGCAGAACTATGGGAAAAAAGGGAATGCAAAGAAGGCATGTGTAAACGTAGAAGGATGTTCGGTTTATTTTGCCACTGTGTCACATCAACTAAGCATTCTTTCTACAGCTGCAGCCTTGTTAGGTACAGCCTGGACGACCTGGGCCTATTAATCATCATTTCCAACACTGTTACAGCATTATTGAGTTTCTCATCAATGTTACTCATCCATTTTAATTGGTACGACGTCAGTTTCAATTAGCTACTGCTGTCTCCTGAAACATGATTTTGATGAATTGTAAAAATACAGGAGACGGTCCAAAGGTGTGTCCTGTTCTATCGCCCCCTCATCTGCTCCAACCTGCACATGGTTACTATTACAGCATGCACTCCCAGCTGCCCCCTCTCTTTCTCGACATCACTCCCTCCCACCCACTCCATGAGAATTTTTTAATGTATATTATTGCTGTGGCGGAGATAGTGTTTCAAGACCTCCAGGCAAATACTAAACCCACTGGCAGCACATTAGACAGAATACTTGACTTATTAGATATTTCCTATTCTAAACAGTGTCATCAAAGGCTAAGAACAAGAGCCATATAAAACGCAGCAGCATGCCTGCCCGCCTGCCTGTTCTGTTCGACCAGGCTCATGTGTGGGGCTTCCATAGGATCGGCCCTGCCAGATCCGTCTCCTTTCCCTGCCATAATGAGGACAGGATGTGTGCACTTCTTTTCTGTAGAAATGTAAGATTTTCCAAGCAATAGGGAGGGGAGAGAAGGCAGAAAAGGGCCTGGACCTGTCTCCATGTGTGTTGTGTTTAAGCGAGTGAAACTTGTGTTGAGGTAAGGAGGTATTTTAAAAAAAGGTATTCAGCAACGGCAAAGCGTCCACTCCAAGGAGCGCCCCACATTGGAAGGGACAAATAAGCTGCACAGCAGCTGGGAAAGAACAAGAGCCAGGACAAACTGCCAGATACTCTTTACGCTTCTCTGTCTCTCTTCCCAAGCTTAGGCCGTACACATGCATTTACAATTACAGCAAATACCCCGTCTTCTCTTTAACCACCACTACTAAGAGAGTGCCCCCTAAGCAAATTCTTGGTCTATATTTAGATGTGCTTACAAGTGGAATAAGGGATAATGGGGAACACAATCGGGGGCATACAGGAAAAGAGACAATGCGAAAACATGCCACAGTGCACAGTATTCATACACTTTAAATCAACACATGCAATCAGTGTATTCACAAACATATACACATGACGTCAGTTACTTTCCCAGGACTTGATCTCAGCTAGAGTTCTAAAGCACATAACTGGCTTCTTCCCTGTGTCTCTGGGCTTGGTTATATCCCTGTTGTACTTACTGAAAAAGAGAACAGGTATACACAGAAAACATATAGCTGTGTAGTCTATATGCATTAACTTTACGCCAATTTATTCATTGACAGAGGGCAATAAATTCAGAATACAAACATGGACTGTAGCTACAGGCCTGGTCCCAGCTGAAATCCCCTTTTCCAACCATTACTTTCTATTATATTATATAATGGCTGCACTGAAACGCTGTTTCCAGATCCCAATGCAATCTTTCTCTGGACTTAGTTGATCATGATCGTGCAACTACACACACACACGCACACACACACACACACACACGCACCCACACACGCACACACACACACACCCTCCACCCCCAACCCCCATCAGCCAATCGTGAGGTCATCCCCTCAGAGTCTCTAGGCAGAACATTCTGGAAAATGGAGGATAATCCCCAAAGTGTGAAACCATGAGTCTCCCAAGTGCCAATCATATCATAGCGCATCTGTACGACTTCTGACCCCATTTCTGTCAGTGTAACTCAGAACAGCTTGGCTAGAGGAAGGCTAATACGCGGAAGCAAATGTCACATCATCCAAATGCCACCCGTTTACAGTGTTGGCTGGCAAGTCGAATATGACAACATAACTTTTACATCTGAATACCACATATGCGGTTGATTGTTTCCAGATGAACGAAAAGGAGGTTGCAATTCAGGTTCAGAGATCAGGGAACATGAAAATCTGGATGTTTTAAGATGGTAGGGAAGTCCAATGGTAGTCGACAGGAAAGAATAAAATAAATACAGACCGAGTAACAAAGGTGACTATTATTCCTTTCAAAAGGGTATATTTAATAGGCATATATTCCCACTGTAATCCAAATCCAGCCAAGTTATACAATAAAGACTTTTAGAGTGCCCACGGTTACTACAGAGACATAAAGCACCAAAAAGACAAATATGTATTCATTACATTGGAAGGGTATGCACCCTTATAATGACTAAAAAAACATTTTGCCTACTATCCTGACACTGTTACAAGACAGAAATGAACTACATGAGAATGTGCAACATTCCTCGCAAAACTCTTAATAACTATGACAGCAAGGCAGCTCACTAAATAATAGGGGTGTCCCAAACAAGTTGTTTTTGCCCCCATCCGATCCAACTTGTTTAATATTTACTATCTGTCAATACTAACTTCCTAGATAACAGATACTTCAGGTATTGTAAATTATCTGTAGTACCAGTTACTTAGAGCCTCTTACTGTTTAATATAGTAGCGACCAGAGGAGGCTTGCATTTTGTGTTGGCAAGCAGTGAGCAATGGGTGGGTTCAGTTAGTAAACGGGCATCATGACAATGTCTTCTGTGAAGCTGAATGACCTCTCGTCAGCGGGCATGTATTAAACCAAGTCGAGATGGATTAAAACATTATTCCCAAGGCACAGTGGCATATGTAACGGCTGCTTTCACAGCCCATAAAGAGTCTGCAGCATCGCCAGCAATATCAGTACATGACCAATTGACTAATTATTAACTGATATTGCTGCGCATATTTAGTTGAATATATTGTTGCAGACATCGACCAGCTACGAATTGCCTTGAGTGGCCCTGATCCTAATCTAAGGATTAGGTTTGAGAAATCTTTACTAAATAAATAACCTGTTAGTGACATAATCAAAAAGGATTGTAATGCTGAATGGAAAGGTTGAGTGTGACATCGCAAATTGTCATGGAAAGTTAATGCAGCAGTACAAAAAGCCCTTGAACTTTAGTGCTGAGGGGAAAAGGTCACCAACCTGACATCATTACAGAATGCTTAAATACACCAAGAGCCAGAAACTCATTAAATATAACATTTTTAACAATATTATACTCTATCGGTTTTCTCTGTCAGAGCACAATGTTTACTACCTTTAATAATAAAGAGAAATACTGTGGCGAGAAAACAAGCTCTACAATTACAATCATGTTTTAGCCTGAATGCAACCAGTCACAGGCAGTTACAGTAGCCATAGTAGTGAGGTGAGGTCAGCTTACGGAACTGAGCTACTTCTCATGTATTTCATGTTGAAAAATTGTTTACTGTTTACCACAGTTTTCCCATGTTCTCTTGTAACTCCAGTAGAATTCCCATTGAAAACCATGGGAAGTCATTACTAAATCTTTTTGACAGTACAATTCAGTCGAGCTACTTGCATGCAGGATGCCTGCATGGAAATTAACTTCTGTATCTTGACTACATCAAAGTTTACAGGTTAGGCCCCTGCTGTGCTATCCACTTTTGTTTACCAGAACCATGAAGCTGATAGCAGGCCTCTGTGCCTTTGTGCTGATGGAAGAAAACCTCAATGCAGCAATACCTCATCTTAATCAAAAATAATAACAATAATACTTAACCAAATGCCATAAAGACCGCAATTCATTCTCTCATTTTCTTGTGGAAAACAGAGGGGGGAAGACATTTATAATGTGAAGTCACTGCTTTGTACGCCATAACAGCGGTCACAAAGCAAAAAAGGGCATCAAAGGCAGTCATTTAATACACTGAACTTTGTTTCAATAACAAAGGCAACCTGCTATGCACTTCAACTGAACCACAACAAAGAAGCAATGGAAGGTCGTGACCCTGAAGCTTGCAAATGAATGCCGAGTGCTTCGGCGTGACTGTCAACTGTACTTTAAACAGTGTACTCCAAAGCTCAGGGCGCCAAGTGGGGCCATTTTAACAAGCTCCCTCCACCCAGTAATGCCGGTGGGTGGGTTTACTCCTCCGGGGTTTAACAGCATGTTTCTCGAAGGAGCACCAGAGACAATATCCCATGTTTTTTTTCCCTAGCATCCCCTCTTAGTCCCTTTTGCTATCTATGTGGACAGGATTAAAGAAATAACAATGTGATTTTGCTTAGCATGTTAGAGACATTCTTGATCCCCTGATGCTATGTGACATACAAAAGGGAAAGTATAATAATAATAATTTATGCATGATGTTGACATTCCTAACACACTGGGTCAGTTAGAACAGTTTCCATCCGGGAAGAGCGACTAGCAGAGAATGGTTGTTCTGAAGAGAGAAACACATTGTGGATTGTTTGTGAAACACCTAACTGAAAAACAAAGGAAAGAACAGACAAGAGAACATGAATACAGAGATGATGTTCTTGGGCTTTCAGCTGCTTTATGGGTTGGAAAAGCCCTGGCTCTAAAACAAAGATGCAGAATGATAAAGGCTGGAGAATGAAAAGAAAAATTGTGAAAAGAGTGAGTTAATGTGGTCCATCTGGGGAACTACAGTATGCTGTTGAACAAAGACCTGGCTCTGGGAGATGTGGCGGCCAAAGCCTCCGTTTTATAATTGAACTTCAAAACCAGTTTTCTGCACACGACATTAGTTTGCTTACAAATATTTTGCCACAAATAGAATGCAGATTGCCTTCGCTTAGTGAAACAGAGCTTTATCCAGAGCGTTGACATTCAGCAGGCTGCAGTGGTGTTCTCAACACATTGAGTTTAGGGCTGAGGCCTTCCCAGCGTGACTCCAGGCCCTCGACGAACCTCGCCAAACCCACCGTGCCTCGCTCCTAATCGCTGGCAATCAAGAATGATTTAAAAGGTTTGACAGACACCACCCTTAAGACTCCACAGGAGACTTATTGCTTCAGTCGACCTCAACAGATCCACCAGTCTAAAACCAAAATCCTGATTCAGATCCACCAATCAAATCCAATACTTAGGTTAGGGGTGATTGTGAGGCCACGCAGAAATTACCCATAGCAATGCTATCACACTGGCTGTTTGTATAAGCAGGATGCAATGCAGTTGTATTACTCATGGAAGGAAGGAAGTGTTTAAAAAAGGCTAGAAGACAATTTCTAGATTAACACCACAACTGTGTTAGTGAAAACAAACACAGGGGGAAAGTGGCCTGACTGTCATGATGTAAGTATTGAGAAATGAGACCCAGACTTTCTGTACTCATCTGCCATAATCTCTTGGCTGGACTCGGATGCTGCTGAACAGACTGTATCACCAAATGCTTCTATCATTAATAATAAACACGATACAAGATAAACAAAATAGGGACAGCAAAAAAATGCTGACATTTTAAAGCTAGATGGAGAACTTGGCAGAATAAACGTGGCTGATAAATGTTTTGGCCTGTGTATGTGTGATATAAAAACAGCTATATTAACTCCTTGTCCTACATCCTTTAACAACTGCACCCACACTCCTAACATTTTAACTGATTACATTGAAATGAAGGCCAGATGTGGAAGAAATTGTAATTAGAAAATATACACCAGCAAAAGTGAAGGTGAATGAGAGACAGAAGCACCCTGGGGTCTGGCTTAATTGCTGTGACCCTGGCCCCCCACGGCAGCAGAATATTCATCAGATTTTCCTTCTTTTGTCCCCTCTTCTGTTTTTCTGTGGGAATGGACCAGAGAGCAACTGGCTCTCATTAACTGTCACCATCTCTATTTATTTTTGAGATTTGTGTGGGGGCACATTTCTAATTTAATCTACAGGGCCCCAGAGTGAGGCAGGCTCAATGGTGACAGTGGCGTCTGAAAGTTGTTTCTGAAAGTGGCCATGAAAGTGCATTTTGCAGAGCTACTGTGAGAAACTATGGAATGTGAGAGGAGGTTGTTAGACAATGCGCCGCTTCAAAGCATCGTTTGTGTTTGCAACTTGACTTGTAAATGTTGACCAGTGGTCTCTGTAAATCTGATGCGCTATGACTCAGTGTAATTCTTGTTTCATTTCATCACTGCTTATATTTCGTGGGTAAAGCAAAGTGTGGCAATGCACCATCACTCACAGGCACGCACACCATGAAAACACATCCTCGGTGCAGCAAAGAACTATGCAACAGAGACCCCTCGAGATCACTCATCCAAACTTTCAACTTAACATCATTAGCTTTGGCATTATGTTTTCAACAAACAAACAACAAAAGGGAACTCAAACTGCATTGTCTTCAGCATGGCCTTGGCGGCTCACAAAAGCAGGACATATGAAAGACTTCAAAAAGCTACAGAGATGCCTTTCATTAGGTCATGGAGTGTTCTTCTCAAACGTCTGCCTGCACTGCCTGGCAGCCATGTCTGTGTTCTCTGCTTTAGTTACGGGCTTGTGAGGAAACAGCAACAGTAGGGAAAACAACGGCGACCCAAGGTGAGATGAGGCTGTTTGGAGCGGGATAGGGTGGGAAGTGGAGGGATGAGGGGGGGGCAGATGAGCCCCAGGTGGTCGGCTGAGGACTGTAAGTGATGCTGCTGTGATCAGCCCACACCCTGGGGAGTCAGGACACGCACACACACATGGTTGTGAAAAGACACACACTGAAAGCACACAGCATCCTGTATGCGCATTCAGACATACGAACGTACACTCTGATGACCTGCACACACTAATGCACACCGTATAAGACCGTATAGAAAACTTAAAGAGTGGCGTGAAGACAGGAACAATCCAAGATCGCTGTCTATTTACAGAGCTGAAATTAGAAGAGGAGGATTGAAGTAATCTTCCTTTAATTTCTCCCTGGATGTGCTCCCAGGGCTGAGCGAGACAAAGGCTCTCATGTGCTGTATGTTAGGTTCTCAAAGGAGAATGATGCAAGACCCCCTGTCCCCTCATGTGTGTTAGCAAGGAGGGCCTTGATAAGGGGGACTTAGAGGACAAGGATAGAGGACAAATTATGGAGGAAAAAGCTGACAACAAAAACAACCTGCAGGCAGCAGAACAAGTTTGTTAAACTAGTCAAGAACAGTTCAAAAGGATACTGAGGGAGAAAGAACTTCCAGATGTTATCAACTGGCTGCACATTTGGAATTCAGTTTAATATAGCATTAATATTAGGATTACTTTAAACTAAAAAACTTTATTGAGAACTAAATTTAGCAAGAAGACTGTTCCAAGTGTCCAAGCACTTCCAAACAGACAAACCGAAGCAGGTGAGGTATAAAATCAGGCCCACCTTTTGATTATCCAAAACATCTGAGCTATGTTTTTGAGTTGGGTCTCAAGTGGCTAGAAGGAACTTATCCGTGCATATCTATCATTGCCTAGACTTCATGTGGGTTTACATGCCTCTATCAGGTTTCAGTTCCAGTCACAAGCCTATCATTCATTTCACACATACATTGATAAATAGCAGTGGAGGTAAACATAGAGTAATGTTTGCTTTCTTTGGACATGCACATTAAGAAACTACATGTGACCTAATAGGAAAGTAAACAAAAAAGATTAACTCATTAATGCTTTGACAGAAATTTGTCAGAGAATGCAAAAAAACTCAGTTCATGTTAAAGCAGGCAGGGTTTGAGAGGCAGTTTGCTTGAGAAAATATTGTATCCCTATGCGACCCATAGAGAAACATGGAAAAAAGTAAACGTGCCCGCATCCATGGAAAATCTTCTAAAAGCCTGGAATGATGTGTAAATTTTGTTTTAGGGTAAATATTTAGTTTCATGTGAGCAGTCCAAGAGGAACTCGGTAGTACTCCAGTCAAGCACATGGAAAGACATGAAAAGAAGGATGAGGAAGAAGCAGATACTGCACACTGGAGCTTTTACTACACTATTCAAGTCACCCAATACTCTCCATCACCTGTTATTCTAGGTGGAATCTTGCTTATACAGGTGGAGAGAAAAAAAATCTGTTTCCTTTTTTCACCTCTTCAGACAAAAATTCTGTTCTCTTTCACCGTCTACTGTGGTGTGTACACATATGTGTCTCTACTAGTTGGCCTGGTGTGCCCCGCTTTTACTAGTCCCCTGAGTCTGGGACCCTGTTTCCCTTCCAGGCAGAGAGAGAGGGCACTCCTGACTCCTGCTCACCTGAGTTGTCACCCGATCCCAGGGTTCACGATGGGGGCCTCCTGCTTCTCCTCAAAGGCAGCGTTTGTTTCCCTGCTCTAACAGAATTCCAACCTTGGTGATTTTATCTGGAGTTTTCACGCCAATTTTGCCAAAACCGATTGAGGAGAGAGCAAATTCAGCTGCTACTGATCTCAAATAGATTGAGTTTCCAAGGGGCCAATTTAAGAATGTGCCACGGTTATGCTTTGAGAAGGGGGTTGGTTGGGGTGCGGGGACTGACCAGGGAAGGTGAGTTGTTATGACTGGCTGTCAATTAGCAGTTGATTCACACAGGAGGGTCAGTAACACATAGAAAAAAAGATACGGTTTCATAACAAAAGAAGGGCAGCGAGATGAACATTGGCTATGAAAATATGTATGTTTAAGATAAGCCGAGACAACGACACTTACTTTACAGATGTAAGGCAGCCAAAATGGAAAAGGAGATGGCTGCACAGGGAGCTTTATTTATTATTCCTCTCAGCAGCAACAGGGTGAATGAAAATAGTGCTAAGCAGGATGGGAAGAGGTCAGGGTGAAAGGAATCTGGCCCTCAGAGAGGGTTAATAGCCAGGTTGACTGGCTAAGAGCTGACCTCTCAGGAACATCAGCTCCCACATTTACAGACAAATACTTTGGACAGAGCCAGAAATCAAAGCAAACACCAGATTCTGAGTCTCCTTTTCTCACTGTGTCATGTCTCAACTTTGTGGATTACTCCCTTCCTCTCTTTCTTTCTCTGTCATTTGGCGATCCTCTCTCACGCTGTCTCCGCTGCCTGCTCTGTTCCTTTTCCATGCTTTTGGATTTTCATCCTCATCTGATGGCTCCTTATTTCTGTTGGCCAGCAGAGCACGCACAAAGCTCCTCTGACACCTCACTGTCCTGGAAGGATCGGAGGTCAAGAAAAAAAAAACGTCGGTTCTCAAAGCTCAGCAGCTACGAGACAATATGAAACACTCATCACAAGGAGGAGCGGTCTTGGAAATAGTTTACTTTAAACATATACAGACGAGGATCCAGCCCCAGGTCGCTGACTGAGCCAAGCTTGTCAACAACACCGTGGCTTAGATAAGCTCTCCTATGTGCTTTTGACGTTCGGCTAATACTCCTACATGAACGAGAGCTAAAATGTTATACAAGAGAGCAGAACAGGTCATCAAGCTTTCATGCTCCCACCGTGCAACATTTAGTAGCATTTGGAATGAAGACCGAGATGAAGAATGAGTTTTTTTTCCTGTTTTATTATTTTATTATCCACCGGCAAAGACCCAAAACAGCTAGGACAGGGACATCTAAGGTGTCTTTCCTGGCTGCTGAGTGTACTACAGCAGGCTACTGTGCAAAAGTTTAAGGCACTAAAAGTAAAGTGAAGATGCTTAAAAAAAATAATGCCATAAATAATTCTTATTCAGCAATTAACCTCATAAAAAGCAGATCTGAGGGTTGTTCTGAACATCTTGAGGAAGTTGCCACAGTTCTCCTGTGGATTCAGGCTGTCTCAGTGTTTTGTGTCTCATCACGTAATCCCAAACCGACTCTATGATGTTGAGGTCAGGGCTTTGTGGGGGCCAGACCATCTGTTGCAGGTCTCCTTGTTCTTCTTTGTGGCTGAAAATAGCTCTATATGTCACTAGCTGTGTGTTTGGAGTGATTGTCTTATGCTGCAGAATAAATATGGTACTGATCAGATGCCTCCCAATAGCACTGTTTGATGGATGAACATGTACTACAGTACTACAACAGTACTGCACATCACAGATTGACTTTTTCATCAAAAGGCAAACGTAATACTGGAAAGTGCTGATATGTAGTCTTAGACAAGAGATAATTCTGACATCTATTAAACAAAGATACCAAAAAAAAAAAACACTGTCCAAACACATTTAACTGTCGTTGAGTTTGGTTGTGTGGATCATATGTACGAAGACACATGCATCAGTAAAACACAGCCTCCTCCCTGCTAATAACTTAAAACTGCTGTCTAAACCCACTGACAAACCAAAGCAGCTACCGACCAGCATGTTTGTGCCTACTGTAAATTCACTTCTCCCAGCAGTCATCTTGGCTTGTGATCTAACCCACTTTATAAGTGATGCATTGGTCCAACTTTGCGTGAGAGTGCAGCCCATGTGTCTCCTCAGGACAGGCATTTAAGACTACGCAGATATAACAGTCAAGTAATATCAAAACCTACAAACTGTCAAACTCTATCTGTCTCCAGAGGAGGAACCCTCTTCACTATTGGCTAGCAAACTACGTAACTAGCCAGCTCTGGAAGGGCCGACACTTTTCCAACCAGGAGCTGTGCCAGTCCCAAGAGGGAAAAAGAAATGAATGAGGGAAGACAAAGAGCACTGAAAAGAAAGGAGAGTGATTAAAAAAGGGGGACTGTGAGAGGAACTGGAGGAAAGAATGAGGAGATTGAGAAGGTAAGAGAGTTTAGGTGGGACATAGAGCTGCATATAGCATCACGCGATCAACAAAAAGGAAAAGGAAAGATAAGCAGGGGGAGCGAGAGAATAGAGATAAGGCAGGGAACGGGTGATTGAGAGGTTTTCCACATGTGTGTTTACTAAAATCTGTAATTCAGAGGTTCCTGTGATGCCTGATACCTTCTCCTGAACCTGTGTACTGCCAGAGCTTGTCCGTGTGTGCACTGGCATCAGTGTGTGTGTGTGTGTGTGTGCGCATGAGTGTTGGAGGAAGTCTAAAGCCCCGTTTCCCATGCGTGTAATCATCCCAGGATGAGGTGGAGGATGAAGCCGAGCGGGACTTCCCCTACACCAGAGGGTATTTTCCTCTCGCACTGTGGTACAAGGCTGACCCAGGCTGCCTCTGTGTGTGTGTCAGAGAGAGTGAGAGAGACCAACATCGGATGAGGGACACCATTTTTAAAAATATTTTTGCATCCTCACTCTTTACTAGTTTGTTATGACATTGCTAAAGTAATTTGTGCGATTGTAATTGTGGCAACTGCATGACTGACAGACAAGGATGCCAATGACGTGAGATTAGAAGGGAATGGATGGTGGTGAGGTGGTAGAAAAAAAAAGAGAATGATATGGTGTGTGTGGAGGAAAAAGTAGTGTTTAAGAGAGAGGAGAGACTGGCAATGAGAAGCTGTCTGGAAGATGACAGACTTGTACACTTTCACGCAAAGTCATGAACTTCTCGGACTCCATTTCTGAAGAACAAATCGCATCATAGCACAGCTGACACACAGAATACAAACACACAAACACCACAGGTCAGCTGTTCAGTCGTAAAGGAGTATTACAGTCCTGGCTCCCAAATAAAGGCTGCGGACAGTTAGCATGCAGAGAATGTGGGGACCATGTGTATGCAGGAGTGCGTCAAGAACATGCGTGTGTGAAGGTCTGCATGTCTGTGTTGCTGGGTGACACTGCTGATGACATAGCAGTGAGATAAGTCCCAGAAACCGCTCTATCATCTATTCATAGCTCCCTGGTTGCGGGACCTCCTGCTGCTGAAAACCCAGTCTCGCTTTATAATCATTAACATACACCGAAAAGAATCCTGAGATGAAGTCAAACTGTGATGGACCATAGCTAATGCTGTAATAAACATCCTCATAATGCAATGATTAAAAAAGCAACACATTTGCACATGGAGCGCTTAGAAATCAACTCACACTTGCTTTGCGCCTCAGTCATGATTTAAGTGTGTGAACAACAGACTACAATAGACAATGAGAGGATGTATGTAACAGAATGTAAAAAAATCAGTATGTATGCATGGAAAGGCCATGATAAATATATGTTTGTTTGTGTGAGTGTGTGTACTGTCTATAAGAGGACAGCTCAGTGTCTAGAAATGACTGAAATCACACACAATGCCTGCACACATTGCCCACGCGCCTGGCTCGCCTCACCACTGCCAGGGAACCCAAAAGCCCCTACAAAACAAATTCATTAACCCAGACAATAAAACACAGCTGTGAGGGGCGATGGGAACTGTTTGAAATCAGTCCCTGGGATTGTGGAGAATCTGTTCAAGACAAACAGCATGTGAAAAAAAAAAAAAAAATGAGAGCAAAGGATTTGGAAATAAGAGAGAGAGAGTGAGTAAGGAGCAATGTTTAATTTAAACTCTAGCTGGGGACAGTGCCGACTGTGAGAGCAGAGATGCTTTATTGAGGCACAACAACAAAAACAATTCCCCTGCACCAGATGCTGCAGTTCCAGGACCTGTTTTTAATTGAATCCATTGAACAGGTTGTATAAAGGAAGTACAAACAAAACTGTCAGATTCTATAAATATCATTGCTGAAGCTTGGATTGAATTAAAAAAAAAACAGATACATGTTCTAAATTCATATTCTGATATTGTGGAAACTGGCAATGGAAATACATCTGAACTTTATGATTATTATTTGTAACCTGTTAGCAGGGGGTGGAGAGGCATCTGTTGTATTCTATCCAGCTAGTCTGTTCTAATAATATGAAAACCTGTTACCTGTTCCAAACTCATACATACTACTGATATTACTTGATGGAGGTGTGTCTGATGTATTGGCAGGAGGTAGACAGGCTGCTGGCAGAGCAAGTCAGAGAACCTGGGATCTGAGCAAGGAATCACACAGTACTGTAGTTAAATGCACCACTAGAGGGCTCTGTAGCTTGTAGAATGGGCTGCTACAGACCAGACCCAACCATGTCTTAGTCATACTGACCTCCCTGCAGCAGGGCCAAGCAGCCGGACAGATGCAGCCGCCAAAAGACTTACGAAACTGAGATAGATGGAGGTACAAATAGTTTTACAGACAGTGTCCAAGAAGTCAAAGCCAGACCACATTTATTCAGAGTAACCTTCATGTTCTGCAGCTGCACAGAGGTGAAGACACACTGACTGACCTCAGTGTTAACGATACTGTTACGCTCTATAATTTCACTACTATAAAAACTAATGAGTAAGGAACATGGTATAATACACCTGAAATTAAATACAGCATATTTAAAAGTAAAAAGTGAAAGACAGAGTGTTTCCAACAACTGTGACCAACAAAACTAAAATGAAATAAAAGCAAGAGTGTTTTCCCAAGCAGATAGTCTTAATTTCTCAGTAAGTGATGGCTGATTATTCGATTAGATCATTCAGGACCTGAGGGTAATTTCAATTTCAATAATCCAGCTGAAGGCAGCAATAAAACGGAAGATGGATGTGAATTTTTGCACAAAAAGTTAATAGTTCCCACCCTTGTATGAATTGGGGAAAAAATTGCAGAGGAAAAAACATAACCCTAAGCAGCTACTGTCACAGTGTCCTGGAGCAATACTCCTCAGTTGGTCCAGCTGGAACTGCTCAGTGTGAACCCATAGAAAACTCCAATGACAGAGAATTTTTTTCAGAATGCACGAGTGGGAGTGTTCTGAGGAAAGGTGTTGCTCACATAGTTGGAAAGTAAATACCAAGTTTACATTGCTTTAAAAAATTTAAAAAGAAATAAAAAACTTGAAGAATTCAGTATAAATGACCTTTTTAAATGGCAAAGCTCAGTGCTTTTTTGAGGCACATTTTCTAATTTTCAAATTGTTGCCAAAGGACCTCCCACACTAGCTGCTGAAATTTCTCATCCTGCCTTGAACCTGGATGAACCCTCTGCAGCCGTTAGCTGCCCCTCAACAGAATCAAGCCATGAATCATTACAAGTCAGGGGTGAGGGCTCAGAGATCACCCAAATCAAGACCAGATGCACAACAGGCACCTCCCTAGGTCTAACTGTGCAAATGACTAAATAAAAGAAAAATTAGACAATTTCAGTCTTTGCCTTTCTCTCACTTGTTTCCGTAGGCCTGTGGTAATCCATGTTAGATTGTGTACTGTTGGCGTCATTGCAAAGTGACAAACATCATGTGACAGAAGCTTTCATAGGAGCTGAGTCATCACCCAGTCGCTGCACTTGAGTACACAGATCTTCCCATAAAGAATCTCAAGAGGAGATAACATTAAGAAATTCACTTCATTTCATTCCTTTCCCTCTCCTCTTCTCTTCCCTGTCGCCTTTCCTCATCTATGACTCCCATCCTCACCACAGCTGGTAAATATTTTTATATTGTGTTCCATTAGAAAGCTTCATTAAGCGGTCAGACGGGGCAAATGGCGCCTGAGAGCTCCCTGTCCTGTAAACAATAGGAAGGGCCCTGAAAGCTGCAGCTGTAACTAACACAGTAAACTAAGGCCACATTAGAGAACCGCCTTGCTCTGAGTGAGTAAATATTTAAATGTGCTGGATTCACCCAGAATAGTCAGGGGCGATAGTTGGGGGCACGGTATCAGGGAAGTGATGATGATGGATGTTTGGGCAAAACTAGCATTGCCCTACTCAATGATTACTAAATGGATTTATGTCAAGTTGTGGTACTGCGTAAAAATTAACAAGCCATTAAATGCGTCGACAAGAGAGGTGATCTTGGGGCCAGTGTGTGGGGTGTGAGCGTGTGAATATAATAAGCTAACTTCGGAATACATCACAACTCATACGTACAACTGTGAGCTGAAAAAGCGGAAAAACATGTTGAGAAGAAAAAGGATTAACGAGCACACTTTGTCGACAACAGTATACCAGCGAGTTCTGTGCACAGGACAGGGGAAAGCGGAAGGGGAGAGAGGTGGAGGGGGGCTGTGGGAGACAAATGCTAACAATCTAAATATGCTAACTAGCTAAATATCCACAAGAGATTCACATGACTCCACCTTAACTTGAATGCGATCATGCATATACCTATGTGCATTTATACTTGTGATTAAACCATGTACCTCAGCGCTTTTCTCTGGTGCGTCCATGCCCACCATGTTGTCTCTGAGAAGCTGCTGAAGGAGCTGCACCTGGGCAATACTGAGGTAGAAATCCAGACTGCTGGTCACATTCACCTCCAGAGAGTGGCCACACACCACCACCTCCTAGAGGGACAAGAGAGGGAGAACAGCGGGGAAGTTAACACAGGAGGTGGGAGGAGAGGGCAGGAAATGCATTCAAAAACAACATCAGGATTGTGGCCTCAGACACTGATCCTCTTTCTTTACTTGTATACTCTTTGTCAATTGACTTTCTATCTCCACTCTGTTGCAGTTCACTCTGTGCCTCCTTCCGCTTGTCCCTCTGTCCTCTCCAGGGTCCCACCCACAGCCAGCAGTTCAAACCTCAGCCTGGAGGCTACATCTAATAGGATATTACTCACTGACAATGTGGGTTGAACCACACACACACATGGGCCAGACCTACAGTAACTACACACAATGGTATTAGACACTGCTGTATAAACATAATCTGTTTAGCTCAACTGTTTAAAAACATAAAAGGACTGTTAACATTTATGAAACATCCAGTTTACCATTAATGTCACAGTTTGTTTTGCTTTTTTTTCTTTCCAATTTAGAGTCATTATAACAAATTAAGTATATTATAATCAGTATTAATAGTAGTTGCACTAGCAGCAGTAGCCATTTTAACACACGGTCAAAATATCATAAGGTTACAATAATAGTTACAGAATATGTTGTGGAAGTGTATGAACATTTAGACTGTAGCGCATGGACTAAAAATGATAAAACATTAAATACATCAATAATTTTAAAAAGTAAGCTGTAACATTTGCGCAGTAAGCTCGCATAAATCAGCTAAAAGCAGTTAGTGGTTGGTGGAAAATGAAAAAGAATTTTATTAGAGAAATTGGTCTAGTTCAAAGTCCTGTTTTGTTTATGTTGTTTTTGGCCCTGACTCTCCATATCTGAGGGAGTAAAACAAATCACATTGTGTGTGTGTGTGTGCCTGAATGTGTGTGTGTGTATGTGTGTGTGTGTCTCAGTGCAAACTATGGATTAGCTGTTAGGCATTGTCAAGGGGCACGTTAGCGTGGTCGGACGAGGCATCAAAGAGGCAGGAAATCTCAGAGAGCCATGCCAGAAAACATCAGCTGTATAAGCAGAAAGGTTTGAACTCTGCGGGTCAAAAACCTCCATTACATGGTGGACCGGCTCAGGGATTCCTAATGAGTAAGTTACTGTATGTTAAGAGCAAAACGTAAATACTTGTGACATCTCACATAATCAATGTCTATTTTCATATGAACAACGGATTGTGAGAGTAATGGCTGCAATCATGGCTGGAACAGGTCAAGGTCAAAGGGCGCAAGAAGTCAGTTTAAGTAGTGAACAAACCTCTGCAAAGTAGACGAAGAAAAATATCCAGTTTCAGATTTTGTAGAAAACTGTTGTTTGAGCAAATTCATAAAACCAAGAACCTGCTGTCACTAACTCATGAATATTAAACCTAAAAACATAAACACTGACATCTTTTGATTTAATAATTAGGTTGCAACAGTGCAGATGAATTCACTCATGTAGAACACTAAAATATTTGAAACATAAATTAACGGATTCACCGTGCTGAGTTGATACTGACCTCTGACTGTCCGCTGTCAGGAGAGAGAGTCTTGCTGAAGATGATGGCTGGGGCAGCAGTCACCCGGACAGAGAAATCAGTCAAGATTGGTGTCAGGATGGCACGTCGCTCCTGGTGCCTCCTGATACTGCAGAAAGGTACACAAAGACATTTTCATTAAAGAGTATAAACTACAGGATTATCTTTACATTAAAAGGGCCCCAGTGTTGAAGTGAGTCCAACATTACATTGCAACAGCATCAGCAACCATAAGGGACCACTTAGTCACTAAAAATTCCCCACCCTTTATTTACTAATAACTTGTTATGGTTACCAGTTGTAAAATCTTTGCAGGACTTGTCCCATCTGCCTAGGAATGACATGTCAACACAACGCAGTCACAACCACAGAATGTTCACAACTGAGCCCTTGTTGTGCCCTTAGCTGACAGGCAGACACACATTTCAAACATTTTCTGGCTTTTTAACTTCAAGCCAGTAAAATAAAACACTAAACTCAAGAAAAGAGACTTCAAAATTGATTTTCTCATGCGGGCCTGATCTGTGAAAAATTTCCATAAAGGAGCTTTTTTAAATTTCTGCTTGAAAGCATTTTCACTGGAAGCTTGAATATGGTTACAGAGACAGAGTGAGACGTTATTTGACAAGTCTCAATTGGGAACACCCCTTAATTGTATACACAAGATCAAGCTGAGACCTTCTCATATCAACTCGCTCCATTTCGCTAATGTTCATTCCCACAATCAAGTCATATTTGTGGGAACATTTGTTAGCAGTAAAACAAATATACAAGTGGGCTTTATAAGGTGGTGTTAATTGCCACATCTGCTGCTATTAAAACAATCAAGCGGTGCAGCTTCCAATATTTATAGTTGGCCAGGATTATAAAGGGCCCAGTTTCTAGGTGGCCTCGAGTACAGTACTTAACCAGAACCAATATCATATTCACTTCTGCTACACAAATGTGCATTACCAGTGCCCTTAAGGGATTATTTTCTGACACATTTCTTTGCATAGGGAGTTTGAGGGAGGCCTAATTCAGAGGTGAAATGATCTGTGGGGCCAATTGGTGTTAGCTAATCTCTCCTCAGACAGGGATTGAAACAATGAGCGTCTCGTTGCAGGGGACAGGTGCTATCATTCACCAGCAAGGCAAAGAGGCGTGAGGCTCGGTTTACCACTAATATGGGAGCCTCTGACTGGGCTGTGGAACTGTGTGTGTGTGTGGGTGGGTTTATGTGTGTGTGTGTACCTTTGAATGGGTGTTCTGCAAATAAAAGTTAGATAGAGTGACTTTTCTTTCTTCCACTGCTACATAGTGTGAGCAGTAAACCAGAATATCAGTGGCATGGACGGAATGAGAGGCCTGCAGTGGGTGGGAGGCTGACAGGAGGGGTGACGGAGAGAGTTCACAGCTCCCTGACACAGGGTCTTTCCTAGCCAGCAACTACAAACTGTGACGAGGACAGATCCTGTCAGTGGATCCGTGGTGCTGGAATTTCCTCACAAAACCTCAGGAAGCAAACTGAGGCCACTGCAGATCCGCAACTACTGGAACTGAACCCGAAAAGCAGCAGAGAGAACATGCCACAAGTGTAAAGCTGCAGAGAGAGGGGGGTATCAATGTAAGGAATAAGGGAAAAGGTGTGAACTTTGGAAGTGGAGTGTGTCAAAACTTGTTACAACCAAGGTGGTGTATTTCTGCAAGTGATTGCAGCAGACAAGTAAAGCTGTGAACTTGACTCCCCTTTCCTCAGTGTGTTGGAACATTCTAAATCACATGTTCAGTTATGACTTGGTGGTGGTGGTGGTGGTGGTGGCTGAGGCTGGGGTGCAGCACACTGCAGTACAGCAAAGCTCATTTTCCAAAAGAGTCTCCAGTGCTGCTCCTGCCACAGCAAGGAGAGAGGGGAAAGAGGAGGCAACCACAGCCACCTTGAATGATTTGTTTGGAGGCTAAAAGTGAGAGTTAGGGTGAAATTCAAATAGGTCAAAAACAACAACTTTGACCTCAGTGTGACTACACAGAGGCACACTTGCATACTGGTGTAAATTTTAATTATTTGGATGGAGGGAGGTGAAAGAAAACAGCAGAACAGAAATCGATGCTGAAGAGGAATGACGGTTTGGCGTTAAAAATTGGATGCTGCTCAGGAGCTAAAGCCTTCGGATTATTAACGAGTTACTGTCAAAGTGACCTTTACACTATAATACTGTGTGTCAATCCTTTGAGTACAAAAGTAACTGTTAAGCTACATGTTAGGTCATCCAATAATCAAGTTCTAAATAGAAATCCAGACCCGCAGCTATAGTATGTCTAAAGAAAGTTGAACCTATTCAAATGGCATTCAGCGTCTTCTGGATGAAAGTGTGAGCCCAAAATCTCACCTCATTGCCCTTTCAGACAGTCTGGACTTGGCATAAGGCCTGTGCAGCCCTGTTTTCATCAACAGCGAGACATATAGAGTGAAAGAAAGAAAAATGTGAGTGGATTGAGCTTCAGAAGCCCCTTGCTCATATAAGCCTCTCTGACTCAGTAGTAAGAGTGTAAGACTCTTACAAAGGTCCAAGTCCGCTACTTAAAAGGGCTTTTTTACAACAGACTCTGGCTGACATGGTTGGAGACCGTCAAGACAAGTGAGGATTTTGGGATACATGGTCAAAACTGAAGAGGAAACAGTAGAGAAGAAATCAGGGTGGTCTTGCGGCTAGAGATACCATCCCATAGGAGCACTCCTTTGTCTTTCTGAAATGTCAAATGTTAAAGCTCCTCTTGTTTGCTCTTTCTGAGTCATTCTGGCTGA
The DNA here is from genome assembly GCA_900302755.1 of Chromis chromis. Lineage (NCBI taxonomy): Eukaryota > Metazoa > Chordata > Actinopteri > Pomacentridae > Chromis > Chromis chromis. The sequence goes on from OMNN01024481.1 coordinate 57,502, forward strand.
ACACATCATCTAAATGCCTGAAATGGGATTTAACATTACTATTTAAGAATTTCTATTTTTTTCCTGACCAAATAAGGAATCGAGAAAACATGTATTAATTTTTTATGGATATAGACAACTGGCTGCAAATAAAAACACGTTAACAACAAACACTTGGGCCCCTGAAACTTAGGTGAATGTGGGTAAAAATGGTAAATGGTAAATGGTCTGCACTTATAGAGCGCCTTTCTACCTTAGTGGTACTCAAAGCGCTTTACAATGTGTTTCTCATTCACCCATTCACACACACATTCACACACCAATGGTGACAGAGCTGCCATGCAAGGCGCTAATCTGCCATTGGGAGCAAGTTGGGGTTCAGTGTCTTGCCCAAGGACACTTCACATGTGGGGGGACCGGGGATCGAACCGTCAACCTTGCCATCAGTGGACAACCCACTCTACCACCTGAGCCACAGCCGCCCACAAATTACTTCTGTCATTCTTTTATACTCATGTTTGTATGGTGTAAACAGGTAAAGAGGCTGGTTGAAAACATGTGGTAAGCACCTAAATCGTAATGTGAACTTCATCTCATTCTTCCTACTGTCTCAGTTTTTAATATAAAGCTTCAGTATATTTGCTTGACCAAGTAACTGACTTTGGCTTGGCTTTTAAATGCTTTGTGGCCTTTGTTTACATTCATGAAAAAGTGTAAAGTAGTGAGATCCAATTTAAGGAGAAGAAACTGTAAAAACAGAATCCCCTGTAAATAAACCTGGACCACAATAAAAGGTCTTGTTTCAGTTCTAAGAGCTGAGGGCCCAACATCAGTATCACCAGCAACAGCAGCAGTCCCTGTGTTTCCTGGCAGGCCTCCAAAGACCATCATACTGTGTGTGTGTGTGTGTGTGTGTGTGTGTGTGTGTCTGTGTTGTGTGTGTGTTGTGTGTCTGTGTTGTGTGTCTGCTCCATGTTCCTCGTCTTTCTCTGCTGGAGGCTGAAACTTTGTTCTGGTTCGTTTCCGTTCAGTTTTTGACCTCGAGGAAGAAAAACAGAAACTC
>OMNN01024482.1:0-10317 GCA_900302755.1 Chromis chromis
AACGATCAGCCACAACATTAAAACCACTGACAGGTGAAGTGAATAACATTGATCATATTGGTACTATGTGGTGTTCATTGGATTTTGGCATCCGTGTTCATGAGACTTAAATAAACATTGTCCCAGAACAAGCACACTCCCAAATGTCACTGGCCTACCCCTGCAGGAAAATGCACCCCACAACATGGCAAAAACATCAATCAATCATGAACATCTTGAGGAACATGACAAGGGTCCAAGATGTTGATTTGACCTCCAAACTTCCTAGACCCCATTCTGATCAAGCATCAACAGGATGCAGAGGAACACGTTTGATTGACAGAGGCCCCACTGCACAAGCCAGAGTACCCAAAGGATCCACTGCCAACGTCCTGGTGCCAGACCCCATAGGACACCCTGAGAGGTCCTCTTGTCCATGCCCAATGGTTCAGAGCATTTTTGACCACATAAGGGGGACCAACACAATATTAGGCAGGTGTTCATAATGTTATGCCTGATCGGTGTATATGCAGCCATTAAACAAATGTGTTCACGAGTCCATCTTTCTGTGGGTGGGTGGGTGTGTGTGTTTGTCTATGTGTGTGTGCATTCCAGCATGGATTTTCCACTTTGTTTTAGGTGTAACTTCTGCACCATCAGAGGTTTTAATAGCTCAGGGTCATCTCCCAATGGTAGTGTCAGTGTGCATGTCCGGAGAGGCAGCAGTAACAGACGCATGGCTGTCCGTCTGGGGAAGTGCTCACAGTATTTGAAGTTCATGACCAAAGTATAGCATAGGTCACCTTGTAGTAAAGCCTGAGTGTCTGTGTGTGAGTGTGTATGTGTCAGCTAATTGCTCTCATTTCCCCCAGACAGGCTCTTTCTCCCTCTCACTTATAATCTTCCTTCACTGCGTTGGTGGTACTCCTTATTTACACCCTTCTCTCTCTCTCGCTCCCTTCCTGTTTCAAATGCACACATTATCTCTCTCCTTCAGCCTCTCTCACTTTTCTGTTGTTCATGCACACATACACCAGGCAGCTTAAGTGTCTGTGTATGTGTGTATATGTCTCCCTAATCTGTCTCTCTCTGTTCTCGGGAGTCTTTGATAAAGTGCTGATGGCATAGACACATCCAGGCGGGTGGGCAGGCCCATTAGCATGGTAAAGAGATAGTGTATCAGAGCAAGAGATTAGACGCCACAGACTGGGAGCTGTCAAGGTCAAGACCGCACTTGTGAAACAGTCCATACCGCAGAGACGGGGAGGGGGGATAATATGGAGGGTATTGAGAAGGGGGTGGGCAATATCAGATGGGAGGATGAATGAATGAAAGGAAAGGAAAGACAGAGTCAGAAGAGCAAGAGAGAAGATTTGGGGCAAGTGGACAGAGAGAAGGGGAGCAGAGAAACTGGGCACACAATAAGATAAGAGAAATGTCTGAAAGGAAGTTTTAAATATCTTCCTCCTCCCTCATTTTTCCTTTCATGTCTTTTTGTCTTCCTTTTTCTTTTAGAATGTGAACCAGCACCAAACATAGTTCTGAATATCCAGCCTGGAGCGAATCACCTCGGACCAGAAGACTTTGAGGAGATGCTGGAGGAGGTAAGGAGTCCTCCTGAAACTGTAAGGATCTTAAAGAGATTAGTAACTTTTGTTAAAAGATTAAGTCCTTTTCAGACAGGGGATATGTAACTTGTTGGCTTCATCAATCTGTTAAAGGGACAGCATTCTGTCATTCAGACTTTGGTCACTTTTGCATTAAAGTTTCTCACAGCTTCATTCCGACATATCCACAACAGTGATGGAGAGAGCCGTGGGACCCATGAGATAATTGACAAATATCAGCTTATCTCACTGTCCAAATAACTCATAGCCGAGTCTATTTATGAATTCCTGAACACTGAAAATTCTACCCATATGTGATGAAAATGTAACTATTACTTTACCAAGCGTTAAATAAGAGCATGCCGAATGCTGTGATGCTGAGAATGGGCGCTATGTGACAAATGATTAAACTGTAGCTTATAAACTGCCTGAACTGAAGACGAGTAAGCAGTGAGACTTGCTGTTAGATCCTGATTGAGCCTGTTTCCATTGCTGAGATCATTTCTAATTATAGTTACTAATGAAATTAACCTGTTACATGTGCTTAAATGCGCACAACTTTCTTTTTTTTTTGGAGATGACCATATGGATCCTGCTGCTGTTTGATGCTGCGGATATTTAATAAACTCAGTGGAAACATTTCTACAAACAGCAAATTAAACTACTAAACATTGATTATCAGTGAGTCTTGTGCTGTGCCTAAAATGACACAGGAATGTTTTTAGATTGCTGTCACAACTTTTCTTTTTAAATGTGACCGCCGGAGCATCATTCAAACATGAACCCGTGACATTCAGATCCCATTAGTTTAATGGAAAGGAGTGCATGCCTTAGACACAAGTATTTTCCTAAAGAAGTCATTTTACTTGATAATTATCAGTCTCTTAAACCTACTGAGAAAGCACAACCATGCCTCAAAGTGGCAATAAAGACAATTTGTTTTAAAGCTCCACCGTGGAAAATTAGTAAATATAATGGAAATGCAATCCCCTCTTAGTCTTACACCTTTAAAGTTAAGTTCTCTTCCAGCTACAGGTTACATTAACAATGTAGTCACCAGCTTAAGAAGTTGGTTAAATCAAGTTAAATCCCTTGTAGCCTTCAAGGTATCTAGCCATGTGGTTTTGAGACGCCAACATTCGATGGAGGTTATTGGAATCTATTCTGTTTACTGGCCAAATGTACAACCACTGGTGTGATCACAAGACATTTGTGATCACCAGCAGCCAAATCTGAACACTGCCTGATTGATCCAAACATCCCCATTAGAAAGCATGCTAATATAAGATTTGCATTTTACATTTAGAACACAACTTTGAGAACACAAAGTTTTAGCAGTTGAGTTGATGGGTACATTTAGAGAAATTTGTCCTCTGTATTTTCTCCCTGAACAGGAAGCCCTCAAGCTGGCGTTTCTATACACGGAGCTGGGCCTGGACCCTCCTCGGCCTCCACGCAGGAGGAAGAGATAGCGAGGCTGTCTGGAGACAATTGGAAATCAAATCTACATTGATCCAAGCATCTACTATTACAGCCGCAACAGCGAGGATGACACAACGGTGCCAAAATCTTTAACAATACCAAAGAAGACAACATCAACAGTGAATTTATCTGTAATTGTCCTCTTTATTATATGACAAGTCATTTATGGAGGGGCTTTAAACGAAGAATCTTAATCATTTGATTGCTGTAATAACTGAAGGCTGTTATCCATTCATATTAGCATTTATAAAGTATGTCTATGGTCGGCAAATAGCAGGCCTTCTCAGAGATGTAGCACTCTTCAGAGTGGCTGGGATTAAACCGAGTGCTAGTGGAGTACTGAATCACCAAGCCCTCCCCTGCTTCTGTCTGGATACGAGACTTTGGAAACAATTTGCCGTCGTTGACTTGGTTTGTGCTCATCTGCACCATCAACTGGTCTGGTAACTCAGGAATGGAGGAGAGATCTGTGATGGCAGATTCTTTACCAAAGTTAAGCACCATGAGGTAAGCTCGGTTAAGCCCATCAAGCTCTCTGAGATAAGAGAAGACATTGGCATCAGCGTGGACGTAGCAGAACCATCCACGGTGAAGAGCGAGCTCTGACTCACGGAGGTTGCTCAAGAAACGGTACTGAGACAGAACTGAACCTGAATCTTTCTTCTGGACCTGGAAAAGAAAGAGTGGGAAGACAATACATAAGCGAGCTCTGGTCAGAACTTTCTTCAGAGTTGAACTTTACTAAAAGAGTTCTTTACCTCTACGTTGACCGTTTCGTAATCGGGGTGCACAGGCAACCAGGTGACGTTGGTTTTGTTGTTAAAGCCTGCGTTCATGTCGCCACTCCACTGCATCGGAGACCGTTCAGGGTCCCGACTGGCACTCTGCAGCGAAAGCACAGGAATAATACTTGTAAACACAGTTGATGGTTCATAAAAGGTGTACTCTAAGATAAAACTAATCTAAACTACAACAAACCAGCAATAAATCAAAGTTCATGAAGTTGTTTAGTTATTTAAAGTTGTTATACAGATGCTGTGTTCGCTCTACAGGCTCTGTTATGAGCTGTAGACATTTATGTCATTACATATATATGCCTATTTATTGTTATTGTTTCCTGTGTTGAAATGCCATCAATTAAACTGGTCATTTTTAAGCACCTACTGTCTTTTACACAGATATTACAATGAGTATTAATATGTTTTTAAGTGTGTGCATAGTACTCACTGCATTGTATTTGCCAGCAGGGTCCTGTATCTGACTCTGTGTGACATTAATGTTCTCCATGCCAATCTCCTCGCCATAGTAGGTGGTGGGCGTGCCGGGAAGGGTCAGCATCAGCATGTTGATGACACGAATATAAGCCGGACCAGCACTGGAGGAGATTCGAGGCCTGTCATGGTTACCGACCTGGCGAGTGGACAGAACAGATGTACAAGGTGAATGAGATGGGAAGGAAGGAAGCAGCCTTAACTGGATATGTTTGGGGTCATAAAAGAAAAAGCTAAATTTAAAAAGTTAGGGATTGAGGATAGAGACCTGAGTGACATTGTAGGCTTAGACTGTCACAGAGGAGTAAACGAATCATAAAGCAGTAAACTATCTGACACCCTTTGTGCTGGTGTGCTCTGAGAGGGGCAGGTCAGTGTGGCTCATACAGGAACCACTTATCTGGGGAAAAGGAAGTCATAACCAGTTGGTAGCTGATCCCAGAATCACCACCAAGCACACATCTTTGTGTTGTTGGAGACTTTATTGAAAATGATTCCAAAATTATTCTTTTTACCTTATCGGAAGCAATTACAGAACAATGTGTGCTTCCATTACTTTTTTCAACTAGCAACGATCTACCTCAAGAGTGGAGTGTTTTTGTGAAAGTGCTCTTATCTTTTAATACCGATTTTGATGAACAAATACTAACAAATAGCATCATACAAACACAGAGGAAAAGGAGCACAATCTAATCTTACCGAGGGAACAGTGATTTGTTTGTGGGTTTTTTACTATTGAAAAGATCAAACATAATTGTTAGAAAGTTGTTCTTTCTAAAGCAGATTATTTTTGCCCTTATGATGGACTCATTTTAAAGCTCCTTTCCGGTCACTGATTTAACCCCTAAAACTCATCTCTGTGTATCAAAGTTACTTATTTTAAATGTTTTTTCATGAAAATAATCCAATTCTACCTAAAGACTCAGACTCAGAATGTGTGGATCTCTCACCATACACCCCAGCTCGAGCACACCAGCTCACCTACAACTCTGCTCAAACACTGTAAAACTACTCTAAACAGCATAATGGCAAATTATAATATTGGAGGAAATCGAATCTATGGGATTTTTCACTGGAGGGCGTCTTTAAAGAGGCCAAGAAACGAATATGTAAATGTAGTAACTCACCACCCAGTTGGGCCACTCTCCTCTGGGCATGTTGCCCATCCAGATGTGGACCAGATGTTTAGCCCACACACCGCTGGCATTGTGAGGCAAGTCCAGCAGGTAAAAGTTAAAGGGGAAGTCACTTTCTCTGACCAGATGGGTGCTGTAGTACATCATTGTCTTGTCCACCTCGTCGTAATCGTATGACTCTGTCACCATGAACCTGCAGCAAAACAAAAACTCATGTTGTGTATGATAACATAGAAAAAAGGTTTGAACAAAGACAGCAGGATGACTGGTGTACATCATACTCACTTAAGCTTATTTATTAACCCCACACTATAAAAAGAATGTGTTCTTATTTGTAGTGTTTTACATAATCTGGGCTTTATGTCTTTATGTTCAAGACTTCAGATCTTATTTATTTATGTTCTGGCACTACATCTCGAGGTAACGTTATCAACATATTCATAGACAGTAATGAGACACTGATGTTTGTCCTAGTGTATCACTGAATACTGAAATTGTAAGTAAAACATTGGGACTAAGTGTGACACAGTGCGATACACAAATTGTGTTCATGGCATGATAAGGGTTAGTATTAGCAGTCTCAATTTTAACCAGAGCATTACTGTGTGTATTTAATAGCTCCCGTACCTGTATTTGCCAGGCTCTCGACTGTAGGCGTCCAACACGGCCCTAAAGTCCCTCATCAAGTCATGCAAGCCAACCTGGCTGGTGGTGTAGTCACTATAGAGGTCCCACTCTGTAGTTACCAACTCCTGCAGAGAAATACGTGATGAGGGGTTAATGTAGTTATTATCCTGGCCTGTTCGACTACTGGCAAGACAAAGCTCAGTCACCAGCCAGGTAGGTGGAAAGTAAGTAGAAACCAGATACACAGAGGCTAGAGGCCATTAGGGGTTATGTGTGAAGTGTTCAGACAATAAGTTTGTGCTTTGGTGGTACATTATTTTTTGTAACAGTCAAGATTAAAGAGGCAAGAAAATAGGAAAATAGACACAGGCAGAAAAATACATCTTGTTAAGTTATTAACTCTCTTTGTGCTGCAACAAACTGCTGCATTAGGTTTGCAGTTTTAATATAATCACCAGGGACCTGACTGAACACTCTATTTAGAGACAGTGATGTAAAACTCCTAAAAACTGACGCTTAACGTGACTCAAACCACTGAGTTGATGTGCTGCCAAACAAGTGAACCTTCTAACCACCCAGTAAAGCCCATTCTGTAGCTGATCTGACTTTAAACCTTCTAGCAGCACTAAACCACTAAAGCAATAATGACAACGTATACAGTGGCTAAGTTATATCCGGCTTGATCATATTTAATGCTGCAATTCCAGTGTATGACTGTGTACAACTCTTGTTTTGTCCAAACATCGCATCAACATTGCTCAAAAGTGAGTAATCTGTAACTTTAGTTGGAATGCGGTGAGTTACACCTCTCGGTCAACAGTAAGTAGTCGAGTCAGTCACAGTATTATAGTATTACTCTGCAGCAGTAAGTAAATCCCACTGACTTACTAATCCACCAAAATATGCTTCTTTTCTGCTAATCTTTCCTCTGTGAGAAATAACTTCAGCCTCCGTGGAACAAAACCTCTTTCTTAGAGAGCTTAACTCAGCGTGTATCATGAACTCTTTGGATTCCAAGGCCAGTATTTTTCTCCAGCAGCAACCTGACATTTAGGCCACAGATAAATGATTAATGATACACAGTGGACAGTGTGAACTCTCCCACTCAGCTGCTGATTATGTTTGTTCTATCGTCTACGGGGGGGAAGTAATGCTTCAGTGGCTCTTCTGCCCACAGTGCTGCTTTTATGCATCAGATTGTTAAAATGTGGACTCTGACACCCCACCTACCATCTCATTCAGCAAAATAAAATCACTTACATAACGAAACGTTACAGCCAAGATTATTAACTAAGCTGAACTTTGAGCAGTAGAAAAAGTCACTGTCTTGCGTAGATTGCACCCAATAAAAACAACCATTTGACCATCTCAGTAAAATAAACATGGGCTAACTGTTTTTACTTTTTAACCAAATGTCTAGAGATATTCTTGAAACGTGACTAAAAGCAAATTTAATCCCTTCCACCCAAAGCAGTTTTAGGGAGTGTTTTTTTGCTCAGGTTTTCCCACACTTTTACACTGTGTTCATTTTTCCATGCAGTATCAAATCCTGCACCTCTATGGAAACAGTACAACCATGGCTAGAAGTAGAGAGAACTGAAAAATGTCTTATGTGTGGTATAAAACAGTTATGATGCCATAAATCATATTGATTTTACAATAATTGATAAGAACCACACGTGTTTTTAATACTGTTCTCCCATTTCAGATCAAAGATTAACACTCACTGGAGGTTTGTTTGGATCCACCTGAGGTTCGTCCCTCAAGTGTGCAGCCTCCAGGATGTGCTTCACTGCATCCATCCGGAACCCATCCACACCCTTCTTCAGCCAGAAATGAACAATATCCTAAAATACATAAACATACAATAGTAAGAAAACAGAGTGTCTTTAATGTGTAAAGAAAGATGTGACTCCTCAGTGATTGATTGTTGTACAAATCAAGCATCTGTTGTTCCATCTGTTGTACTTTGTGCTGTGTAGCAGCAGTAAAAAAGAACACATGATTTAACTGATCTATGTTAATGTGTAATCAGTTCGTAGCACATTACAGCTTAAAATTTACACAGGATTTTGGATACCTCAGGAAATAGCATAAAGGAGAAGAGAAAAACAGCACAAGATTTTAGAAAGTGAGTCGCTGAAAAACAAATCCTTTCAGAAATGAGCCAGTAGCTGAGGTAATGTGTGTGCTCCAGTAATCTTACAGTCATCTCTTGGACGACGTGTGGGTTCCTGAAGTTCAGGTCTGGCTGCTCCTTGAGGAACTGGTGCAGGTAGCATTGTCCTCGAACTTCATCGTAAGTCCATGACGAGTTCCCAAAAATACTCACCTGAGTGAAAGACGGGGAAACAAATCCGATCTGATTATTATATATATATATTATAATTATCCATCTGTGAAGTCCACTACATCACCTACATACGTTATAAGCTATATAGTGCAATGGGAGTTGGTGGAAGTGTGCAGCATAGTACAAATACCAACCCAGTTATTAGGCTTTGGTCCGTTTGGATCGCAGTCAACCCAGACATAGTAATCCTCGTAGAAAGGGTCTCTAATCCGACTCAAGTTGAACCAGCAGTGTCGATCGCTGGTATGATTGGGAATGAAATCCATGATCAGCTTCAAACCTGGTGGAAACACATTATTACGAATCAGACCTGACAGTGCTCCCACCACCTTCTTCCACATGTTTACATCAACAGGGATTCTTGAAGTACAAACCTTTGTCGTGCATTTCAGCCAAGAGTTCTTCAAAGTCCTGCATGGTTCCAAACAGCGGGTCGATGTCCCGGAAATCCTCCACGTCGTAGCCAAAGTCCTTCATGGGAGAGCGGTAGAAGGGACTGATCCACACTGACTTGATGTTCAGGTACTCAAAGTGATCCAGCTTTTCCTTAATTCCTGCCAAACCAGAGACACCACAATGATAAATATTTATACTGAAATACACAGTTTCAACAATAGGCTCAAAAACTAAGGAGAGTAAAACATGATAATACTGATGCTGTCGACAGTAACATGTATTAAGCTCATATTGTGCTATGAATCATACTAAAAAACTGAAACTGTTATGTGCCATCATACTATGAGATCACAATAATTTCACTTTTAGGTTTTTAATGCACATTTTGAATCAAAATGAAACTATCCGAAAAAGAAATAAACGTCTGATGAACTTCTAACAGTTCCTTGATTGTATTTGCTATTCATACAGAACTGTAGCAGTTTATTTAAATGAAGTGTCTTTAAAATTATGCCTTTAGCCACATACATGTCAAGTTTCACAGTGATTAAGTTCATTTTTATTGTAGTTTTGCAGTGTTTTTCATTAGAACACTAATGTCCTACTGAAGTCAACATACATCCATCCATTATCTATACACCGTTTAATCCTCTGTGGGGTCGCGGGGGGGCTGGAGCCTATCCCAGCCGACTCGGGCGAAGGCAGGGGACACCCTGGACAGGTCGCCAGTCTATCACAGGGCTACACATAGAGACAGACAACCAAGCACCCTCACATTCACACCTACGGACAATCAATAATTAACCTCAGCATGTTTTTGGACTGTGGGAAGAAGCCGGAGCACCCGGTGAAAACCCACGCTGCACAGAGAGGACATGCAAACTTCTATCTTCTAGCTGTGAGGCAACGTTGCTAACACCCGAGCCAACGTGCAGCCCAACATACGTCCAATTAATGTATTTCAAATACTGGCATGAATACTTCCACCAACTTGTAACTTACAAGTTGTAAGTTATGTCTTTTCTTGAAATCATCTACTCGTGTTTTACTGAACGGTTATAAACAAGAGACAACTTTTGGATCGGTAGGTTGTAAAAGTACATCTGGTTATTGTGTGTCCTTGATGTTTGGTAATAATGATCTGACAATTTAAAATGTCCTGCATTTAAAGTTCTATTTGAAATTACAACATGTACTTTAGGCATCCAAAGAAAGAAAAGGTGCAGAACGGCCCTTCACAAGGTGTTAAATTGGACGTCCAATGGTACTGAAACATGATGTTCAAACCCACAATAAAATGTTTTGTGCACCCAGGTTAGTTATTAACTTGCAAAACATTAAAGACGTCAGTTTTTCAGGACTTCTACCGTTCCTTTTGATGCAGGACAATTCACACTTTTTTCAGTTACTGCAGTCACATTCTTCAGTTTTGCATTCCTCAGTTGCTTTATTTTACTTAGTTTCTT
>OMNN01024483.1:9341-23325 GCA_900302755.1 Chromis chromis
ATCTTGACCTTTATTGTATTCTAATGCATTTTCTTTAGGGATTAATAGCCAAATAAAACAATATCAAATCAACTTTTAGTTAAAAGTTGTATATTAAATACAGGATTTTCCTTTTTTGTCTTTTTTACTAGATGTGTCATGAAGCTAATGATCTGAATCGTCATTTTCTCCCTGATGCTTATATAGAACATACTGTACTGTCAATGGCCAAAGCCTGTAACTGTACAAATGAAAAACTCTCATTCTCCTACCATCATTTTTTTTTGCGATTATTAAAGCAGTATTTCATTTGGGTACATTTTTAGCTTTCCACCTCTTCAGTTTCTAACAAAAGCTACTCTGACTGACACTGCAAGCTTTCAAAATGTATCCCTTAACTTATATTTCCAATTGAAATAAGGAATATTCAGTTCTCATAAGACATTAGATCCAGCATATACACTGAAATATGACTGTCATATACGTTCACCGATCAGCCACAACATTAAAACCACCTGGTAACACCCCGTCTACACACATGAACCCAAAGTTTCCCCGGAAGCTTATTGTGTCATAACAACATGATCAATGTTACTCACTTCACCTGTCACCTGTGGTTTGAATGTTGTGGCTGTGGATATGCTTCACATTCATATAAAACAGCCTGCTAACTCTATGCACATCTCTCAAAATGACAGCCTTTACCAAAGTACAGAATGTGATTTAACAATTAATTAAGTGTCTGCAAGATGAATCATTCATACAGATGTCAGATGTCCAAGGAATGATATACAACCCCACCAGTGACTGTAGAGGACAACAGGCTAGGCCGTCATTAATCTTCCAGACTGGCATATTGGCAGTAGCATCTACGCTGCATGTACATAGGTACATACAAAGTACACCTGAAAACACCTATGCAGTGGTCATGGCATTTCTGCTTGTTAGACTCATTAAGATGTTAATGGCTGGCTTTGAAATTCTACTCATATCCACATGTTTAACCTGTAACCTATAAAGCATGTAACAGTAAATGGGTTTTTTTTTTCTAGTGTGCTCGAAAATGAACATTCTGTTGCCTTTACAGCCTTTTTTTTTTTTAGCCACATTATGTTCTAGTGACGGCAGTGCTGGTCTGTGTACCACCTTTTTGTTCCAGACGGAAATATCTTTAAACCAGAGCTTACCAATGAGACAGCATGAGAGGACGTGCCGTAAACAGCTGTGCACCTCTCTTCCAGCAGCAACTTTAACTGTTTACCTACCGTAAATAACTTGTAATCAGATGTTTTCTGGTGCTCCCTGCATCAGCCATCCAAAGGAAACAGCTTCCTCTGAGCCTCCTGCTGCTGCTGCGAAACACATCTGGACAACGTTGCTGCATGTGCAGAATCATTTAGCCTAATTGGTTTAATTATGACGGACAGTCAGACAGTAAATCCCAGGCAACGTCACATTACCACCATATCTAATTAATATTAAGTTTTACTGTTTGGATTACAGAGTCGGGGTAAATCCCATGATAACAGTATTTAATGATGTTTACGAATAGTTTAATGACATTTGTTTTGTACATTTGAATATATTCAGATGTGCCATACTGTAGATATTCCAGCTATAATGCCATCTGATCTAGTTCATATTTAATTTTGCTGTTTTCAATCCAGAGTGAGGCAACGAAACCTCGGTCAATACAGTCCAAGCACTCGCTGCCCACAGCTCTGTCTCTCTTTTCTGCATGTTGATGAACATTGAACTTCAAATTAACAGTGAAATTAATGAAAAAAACTATTGCATCATGAATTAACTTAACATAGATGTTCCTTATGCATGATAATGGCCGTTGCTAATTCATTTGAAGACTCTTGCGCTGATGTTTGTGTTTTTGCTGTGTAATGGCTGAAGGTATTTGATCATTAATAATAAGTCAATTCTTCTAAAAAAGAAACTAAACATACCTGAAGGCAGCAGCAGGTACAGGTATAAAACACATGAATATTAGCTCAGTCTACAGATACTTAGGTTGGAAATACACCAGCCTACCAGCAGCTTGTCAGACAGAAACAAACAGCAACAAAACATCTTGCAACATTATTGGAAAAAAAAAAACCAACTATTCACAAAAGCATACAACATCTCTGGAGTAATTTTATATCTCGATCCTGCTCTCAGACGTCCCTGTATCATGTAGTTATTTTGTTTGTTGTATAGTTCCACAATGCATCAAGCTCTGAGAGGAGAAAGAAGAAGTAGAAATGCACAAATAATGTCAGAGCACCGCTGAGTACCACCACTGGTTGAAACGCTGACATGCTCACAATAAGAAACAAAAAAGGAATAAAGTCTCGAGAATGAAGCTATTTTAATGTAGCTACCTTCCCGTGCTCATGACTGTAACCCGACGAGATAAAAAGGCGCCTTGAACTGTAATGAACAGCCTTATTGATCTTTGGAGAAACTGCTTGGAGAGTTATGTTTGAATTTTATATTGCTGTTTTGCTTTGGTTCTCTAATCTTCTCCATCAAGTGGTTTGTGTTATAGAAAGTAAAAGACAGTAAGGACTGAGAAATGTGCTGCTAATTGATAATTCAATTATCAGTTAATCAATGTGTGTTAACCTTTGTATGTCTGCAAATTCTATGGTGTGTCCATCAGTACTAACGAAAAGCATAAATAGCAGACTCTTGGATTGGGATGTTTCGCTCAGTTTGTGTGTGAACCAGCCAGAATAAATTGCTGGGACAAACCAAGCAGACACCAGTGGTAAGTGCAAAGGCATCAAAGAGCATGGCAGAGTGACTTATCTAACTTTGTACCAACTGAAGGGTAAATTTAAGGGTAAAACCTGCAGTTTTACAGTATTTCACAAGGTCTAAGTAAGGTCTTAAATGCATCACAGCAAACATTTCAGCTCCTGTTTTTAGCGGATCTGCCAGATCCCCCACGGTGGAAAGATGCTGAGGTATGTGAAGACATAAACTTTGCAATCCATGTGTTTTGTATGACAACAAAGCACAGTGTGACCTGAGTAACAGTCTGGAGACTGCTGACAGATCATAAACGGCATTTATTGTTTGGAAGTTAGCAGGCATAGTGTCCTGATGAAAAGTCCTGTGAGACGAGTAGTAAAAAAAAAAACTGTACAAGCTGTAGAAAGCAATTTTTATGAGAGAAAATCAGAGTGAATAGAGAAGCGAAGCTGTGGGAGACCAGATATCATTCAGAGGTTGTTTTTCTGTAATTTTTAGAATGAACAGTTCCAGCAGCTGTCACTTTATTGTTCCACGATACAAATAAAAAAGAAATGAGAATCAGTATCATCATTAACAGAAAGGAATCAACAGTGTAGTTAATAAACCTTCTTATTCCTGTTTTTTTTTTTTTATCATGTTTTAAAAATAGAACACATCCAGCAAATGTTGAGCCAGATAGAAAAAAAAACTCCTCTGCTACCCTTTGCTGCACTGTTAGCTGTTTCCACTGTCTCTACTTCAACACGTAGCAGCTGCGCTTGGCGTTCAGCACTTCCTCCTCCAGCAGAGTGATTATGACAGGCTGATTGGTGTTTTGTGTTCTTGGGGATGAGGAGATCAATGTGGGGCTGATAGCGAGGGCTGGGCTGGGAGCGGCAAAAAAAGGATAAGAGAGAATGGGGATGAGGTCTTGTCGCTTTCGAATAGGGAACGGATCAGGAGATTTTAGGGGAGGAGAGGATGGAGTTAAAAACAGATGATGGAAAGGGGGTTAGGGCTGGTAATGTGGGGAAGATTCTAGGGGATTGTCGGGGAGGGTGGAGAGTAATGGATAAAGAAAGAAGGGGGCTAAGGAGAAGCAATTGAGAGTAAGATCCAGATTTAACAGTACAGTAGAAGAGATGGCTGAGGATTAACATTCTGTGACTGTCTGCAAGCGCCGGGATGATCTCTGGTGTCCCGCGGTGCACTGTGGGAAGCCCACCACTGCTGTGGGGGTTGAGGCCCACTGCCAGGGCTGTCACTGTGTGTGTGTGTATGAGTGCGTGTCCTCATGTGTGACACTCAGTCTAGGTGTGGCAGGTGGAATGAGGTGCTGATTCCAGCCCCCCCACCACGCTGCACTCTAAGCAGCTTGATGGATACGGCCCACGGGTGGCATGAGGCGGACGTTGCACAGGCATTTATCTTAAGTGTCAGGATGGCCCTTAGTCCAGAGCTAGTTAATCTCCCACTCTTCACTTTTGATGATTTAAAAGGGGGGGAAAAAATCTGCAATCCAGCATTATAAGTGCACGCGTTTTTGTTTTTTTTCTTTTTTCCTCCGTATGCAGCGAGTAGGAGCCGGTAGATAGCTCCTTACAGAGTTTTAATCCATATTGATTTGTGCTTCATGCTGTCTCACCGAATGGAGCGCAGCACCGCGGGGCACCACACAGCATGGCGAGGCATGCCGTGGCGTTACCTTGCAAGTCTCTGCTGGCCGGTGTTTGTTTATGTGTGAAATAGAAAGAAAGATTGAGATAGTATGTGATACACAGAAACAGTCTCGCAGCAAAGTGCAACGTTTTCACTTTGGGTTTTCACAAGCACATGCAGCACACATGCACCGGGCTATAGAGCATCACGGTTGGGTTGAAATTAAAGAGGTTCCCCTGCTATCGATGCTTAGTGTTCACACATACTGACTCCTCTTATGAGCCTGAAGCTTGCGGGCATGTTTAGCATTAAGTAGGAAATTTAGGTAATTAGCTTTGATTGGGCAGTTACTATTTCCTATTGGCACCAGTGCTGTAGTGTTAAAATAAAGAGTGGATAAGCCCCACCATCCCTCAGCTACTCTAACCCACAGGGGACATGATGATGAAAAGACGCCTCAAAAATCAAATCTAACACAATCTATAGGGTCTTCATTAAAGGTAAACACAGTAGCAAAACTGACTGATGTGGAATCAATTTATTGAAACTTAACATGTGCATTTGTTTCATTGCAGTAGTGTGCATTCATAACCTCTCTGCTCAGTCATTGTATGGATACCAAGCAAAGAAATAGACGCTGATTAAAACCACACTATTCAGCAGAAAAAAAGGAGAAAAAAAGCAGCAGCACTGATGTCAATATTTCTGTTAAAACTGTTTCTTCTCCACTCAATACTTGCTTTAATAGGTTGGCTTTGTTTTGCGGAGAGTCAAACGGGAGGAAAGAGAAGAGATGAATAAATCTATATTAGAGTCTCTAACCTCTGATTGTGCAAGTCCTCTTTGTTTTGCCACTTAATTCTCAGAGCTGGCTAATCATCAGACAAGTATCTGACTTTATCTTCCATCTCTATAACCAAGCATGGAGACAGACTGGTATCTCAGCTGGTCCCAAATCTCCCTCTCTGAACCCTTTCCACGGCTAAGCCAAGTATCAGTTGTACAGGCAGTCAGGCGTAAGCCCACAAAACAGAGGACTGTGACTTTTTGGATGGGTATCAGCTGTTTTTGATTTTGCCATTTTCATAATGTCGTGCTTTTGCACACTGGTGCATGAGATGTGTTTAGTCTGTCTTCACCCCTCCCTCTCTCTCTAATCATCAAACTGAGGGCTTAGTCCACTTTATGCGGCGGTGTATCTGTCCCACTAGTTACGATCAATAGTGCACCTCGGTCACCTTTATACGTAATCAATGGGTCAGCCTGGACTAGCCCAGGCTTCGTCCCCAGTGGTACCTTTGCAAAGTCATAACTATCTATTTTAGGGCAGACAGCAGCAAGTCACTGTGATCGATAACAATACATACAGTACATAAATCCCAAGCTGATCTTTGAGATCAGTTGCATGGCAAAATCAAAGCACGATTGGCAAGAAGCTAAGAACCCAGCAGCCTGTGTCTTTATGCACAAGTGTGTAAACAAAACACAGTCTCATGAATAGCAGCAACCGGTTTTAAGGAAGTTATCCACCCAGAAAGCACAAGTCAGCAAGCAAAGCAACCAGACCTGCTTTGAATTGAAGCATACATTAGCTCTGTGTCTATATCAGCAACATTTAGCAGGATTACCACGCCACAGAGGGGCAGTGGTTGGTTGAAAACTCATGCTAGGATTTAGGTCCATCACATCCTGTTCAAAATTTCATCATCCATACACACCGACACTCTTCAATGCACCGAAACTGTGTCAATTGAAATATTTGATCATACAAAATGTTACACAAAAAACATCATTTGTTGTTTAAAGAAGTTGTTAGTTTTTTCTAAACACAAAACTATCACATGTGCAGCATCTTAAAATCTTAAAACTAATAGTTATTCCGTGCCAACCCACTTTACTCAATTAGTCCATGTAATTCTTGAAAAAAAATGAATGTGAAAAAGTCTATGAAATTCAAAGGAACTAGCAAAATCCTAATGTTCCACTAAAAATACTGTTTTTAAAGTTAAAATAATGCTTCATAGTGAAATATACCATCAAAACACTTTAAAAACTGTGGATTTTAGCTCTGAAGACATAGTTATCAGGATCTGTGGCAGCCATTTTTTATGCTCTTCCAAATAACTTCTAAATTTGATAGAACTGTATTAATATGATATAAAATCTAAATTTGGTTGCAAAATATTGAGATAAGAGTTTTGTTTTTTTTTAAATAAAAGATTCTTTGTTCGGGTAGAAAATTTTATTTTTGTTATAAATCTGATTACTGTAAAACTTTCAGCACCAACTGTTTTCCAGTTACCCCTAGGATGTTCAGTACAAGTTTTAATGCAATCCGGTAGAAAAATAAGTGAGGCCTAGAAGGAATCACAAAAGTAATTAAATTTCGGGCCAAACTTCAAAAACTTAAAAAAAAGAAAGCGTTGGCGTGATTTATTACAAGAAAAATGATGATCTGAACTTTGAGGTGAGGTGAGTTAGCATGGAATGACCTTTAATTTAATGATCCAAAGTGTTCCTCCAGTGTTTGATCCAGAACAGTACATCTAATATGGCTGCTGGTCAACCAGAATTGACAGAAAATGACAAAGTTAGTCAATATTTTAAACTGTAATGTACATATTTTTCAAAGATTTGCCAGATTATTGTATCAAAAAACCTTTATATTCTCATGTACCTCGAAAAAACATGTGGCCGTGGAAGCAAATAAACACTGGAATTGATAAAATAGCAATTTGACCCTGAACTAGACACTCAGAAGTCAGATTGGATGATATTGACGCATTCTGTTTTCAGCAATGGTTATCAGGTAACATGTTACTGCTCACCTCAGCAATGGACTAAATCAGAATCATCCAACCAGATCGATATTAGTATGCTTCAGTCACCTCTGGGCTTAATTAATGCAACCCAGCCATCTGAACCTATTAAAAATGAATTGACTAATTGCAGATCGGTAGGCCGCTATCGCCTCTCTATTCCTATCCAAAGACACGAGAGACATGACATTGCAAGTGTAGCAAGTTTAACCCAGAGGACAGAAAACGCTGGGAAAATTGAGGGGAAAAAAAGAGCGACACGTCTTTATCTATTCAGTGTAATGCAGTTTTCAGTCTCGAGTCCTTCTGCATCTTGTCATAAGCCTCGGTATTGATTTTACTTACTTTTGATTCAAGGCGGCCCCTCTCTCTTCTATTTCTTCTTCAATTTCTCAAGCCTTTCAGCATTGTGAATTTCCTCATCAATGTAGCTGACCCGAGGTGCTGGGATCACTCCAGTAGCAGCACTTATTTGTCTGCTGCCACAGGACGTCTCCAACGCCTTTTTTTTTTTTTATCTTTTTTTTTTTTTTTTTACCATATTCTATTCTGTTTTTCATTCCAAAATAACTCACTCCTCTTGGTCTTCAGCTATTCACTCTCACTGTGCGTGTTTTCGTGAGTTCCTGTGAGCTGTGAGGAGGCAGAAAAGCTATATCTGGCCCTATCAGAGTGGAAATGTCAAGAAGTGTGCAAAAGAAAGCTCCGCGTGTCTTTGCTCAGTAGATTCACCTGATCTTTTAGCCTTTTGCTCTGCCAGTATCTCAGTATGTTTTTTGTGGGTGTGTGTGTGTGCGTATATGTTAGTACCTCAATCACTGTTTTTTGTTTTGTTTGTTTGTGCCTAACTTTGCGTAGGCATGCATGTCTGCGAGTGTGAGTCAATGACAAGTGTTTGACTTTTTAACAGATCTCATTTCTGTCTTTCTTCTCCGTTTCTCTTTCATTGCTTTTGTTCCCCCATTTTTCAGTTCTTCACACGTCTGCCGGATCTTTTTTTTTCTTCCCACCTAACTAGAATTCATCATGAAAGCATCCCTTGGCCTTCTGAGGCCAAATATAGAAGACGGCATCTTTCATTTGCTTTTTTTTGTATTAATTTCATCATCTTTTTTGCTTTGTCTTATATGTGTTTTGTGCTCGTTTATCGTACTTGGACAAAGTTGGCGATGTAAACAGGAGTAGTGTGGTTGTAATATCAGCCCTGCTGGAGTATTCTGTCGCACACAGTGTTGCACACAACCTATACATGTGTGAAAGCACACACAGAAAGGCTCACATACATGTGCACGGAACCACACATACATCAGTTAACAATTAGCCCCGAGTGCACTTGACTCTGTATGTTAAGGACCCATCCAAAGATTGCTGGTGTGGGATGAGAGGTATGAAAAGTGAGAGATTACTCACCCTTTCCAATACGCCTACACACACACACACACACGCACACATAAACACACACATGCACGCACATCTTTTCCCTCATCTCTCCTTGCCTCTGTCATGTGATTCAAAACTAAATCCTATTTTGCGTTCTCAGGCCCACACGTTACACAGCGAGGTGCGCGTTATGAGTCGAACTAGCTCTGTAGCGATGTCGCAAAGCCAAGTCCCTGCCTAATCAGGCCACTTACACACACACACACACACACAAACACAAAAACACACATGCACACACTTTGCGGAGGCCATGTGTTGGGACGGTGATAGAGGGTTGGCAGTTGGCAGACAGACAGCAGACGCTGTTCTTCGACATCAAACGTCTCAGAGCAGAATCTCACTTTCATGCCTACTCGGTTCTCCCTCTCTCTCTCTCTCTCTCTCTTTCTCGGTCACACACACACACAATCACGCACACGCACACACAAACATAACAACACACATTTTCTCTGATCTTCCTGCCAAAACTCAAAGACTTGGAAGGTCTAACAGACACACACGAGCAGACACGTACACACAGACATATACCCAAGCACTATAAAGTCTTGAATTAAGTTTCGTCAGCCACTGTCGAAACCTGCTCCGCCAGACGTAAGTACAAGTAACATGTGTGGTTTGAAATTTATTCGAAAAAATATAGATTTTTTTAATCCTTTTAACAGTGAAACCAGTCCAACATTATGATCTTATCCACAGCCACAGAAAGACAAACGCATGTAGAAGCACAGACATGTAGTCAGCATGCATTGCATCGCAGTGGGGTTCTCATAAAATATACAGATGTGTGGCGAATTAGCATAATAAGTTTACATGCACCCATACAGGGCACAATGGGCGACTGCACTGTAATATGAAAAGATGTGAATCGTATGCGCAACCCAAGTGAACGCTTCTTTTTTTTTTTTTTTGGAAAAAGACCAGAGAATTCTTGTCAAGGAACACTGAAGCTCCTCTGGTGTTTGTTTTTTAGGTCAGACAAGGTGTGGATGCAAATCTGAATACAGTGTTCAGCAGAGCACGAATGGTGGGTTTTTGCGAATATGTGTTTCCCACAAGTATTTTTTAAATTATTTGTTTTCAGGAAGAAAAAATAAATATGTCAGCTAGCTGGTGTTCCTTGTAAGGCGGGTATTTGTGCATTGCCTGCTCAGCCCTGTCAAAAAGCACATCCCTATACAACTAAACTGTGTTGTCAATTTCGGTCTGAGGGAAACTTGTTTTCTGCCACGTTTGTTTGTAACATATCACAAATAATGTTTCTAATCAGCATCTTTGCCATTTATTCAATTGCTTTACTGCCTCTCTTTTGCAGTCAACTAATCATATATTAGATGGGGTGGGACTCGTCACCCTGGTAGAGGAAAAGCTCCAAATATGCTGCAAAATGGTCATATTTTTACTCAAAATGTGTTATTTTACTCAACCTAACCAAGTAGTTTTGGTGCAAAAAAGTACTTACTGTGAAAATGTCAACCAAAGCCTGGAAATTTGCTAAAATAACAAAGTAGTTTTGGTGCCTAAACCTAACCAAACTTGGAGTGAAAACAACTTAAGTCTAACATTAATGGACACAGACTTTGTGTCTCTTTCAAACTAGAAGCTTTTCCAACCACATTACAATCTTAGAAGTCTCATAAGATTGGTTTATTTGGATGACCTGCTTGTGCCAATGCGAAACAAAACAGAAGCAAAACGTAATACCTTGCTGAGGTAGTTTAAACGTTACTTATCTTTTGTTTTCCCGTTGAAACTGCAAATGTGAAACAGATTTTGTTTTACCGGGAGGAGGAGATTAGTAGGGCTGGACTCGGATATATCCAAATATTCGGTCGTTGTGGTGGTATCCGGATAATAATTTTGAGATCCGAATACTCGTCCCCCAAGAGATGGAACAGTATTAGTAATTCCTATTTGTTTATTGCTGGATTTACAATACCATAAACCAATATTACATTTAAATGCACATAATTATTATAATAGTTTATTGAAGCTCTAATATTAACACGTCAATATCCTAAAAATAGAAGTGTAAAAAATAACAAAAACAGGATTATTATGCCTTATTCCACTTTCATTTGAATGTAAATAATGTTTCTGCCTCAACAAATACAGATATAAACAATGGGCCTTCTGCACATGCCTTGTGCTTTCACACCAAAGGGGGTCCAAAGTAACTGTGCTGCACCGTCCTGTTTGGTTTGGTTTGTTTGGGCTGGCATGAAAAGCTTATTCTGGTAAGAACTAAACAACTGGTCATGATCGGTTGTTTCTTCATGAACACTTTGTTACACAAGTGCAATAAATCTCTATGATTGGACTATACCACACGGCTCAATCATTGAGTTACCCGTCAGTCCGTGTGACTCTGTTTACAAGACTTTGTCTGACTGTAATACATCAGTGTGACCGTGACATGAATCAGAGCAAAAGGCAGCAATGTGTCATTTTTTTCCTTGATCCTGATCAAGAGAAGAAAAAAAATCCCTGGACCACAGATCCTTGAGGCCTCCTCAGAGGAGTCCAGCGGTGAGAAAACAGCAGAGAAGAATTAAGACTGATGTAAATGTCTTGATTAAACCTTTGCTTAGCTCCACTGAATCATTTAAAGGTCTCTCTTATTCATGATGGATGAATGGCAACAGACAGTGATAGAGAGTGGACTCAACAGACAAGATGGAGAGATACTGCATAGATATGATTGATAAGATGAAAAATGATTCATTGACTCATCTTGACACAGCGAGGAGCTGCAAATAGAGCCATGGGTGGCAAGCCAGCGAAGGAGAAATTGACTTCTTATGTCTTTAGAAAGTTTGGAGGAGGACTCGTGAAATAAATCAAAGTGAGAGGAAGTGGGCAAACCTGTGCACAATGCATTTCTGTTACTGAGATTTACATCATCTGTGTCATCGCATGGGAGCTTTAGCCATTTGCACACACACACAACACACACTTCTGCGCGTGCGCGACGTGTGTGCAACCAGCCGCGGATTCACTTTACACACACAAGCTGCCTTCACCTTGACAGTAGGCTGACTTAAGATGCAGTATTGATTAAAAGAGTAACTGCACTCTGCCGCCTTGTGTGCATCTGTACGTGTGTTTGCGGGTCGGGGAGTGGACCGTATTTATTCTATGCTGTTTGTGCGCTTGTGTTCATGCACATGCGCGCGTGTAACCGGCCTCTCCTCTAGAGAAAGTTGGTCGGCCCCTCTGCCCTTCAAAGTCATTTGGAATTCATCTGCAAGCCTGACCCTGACAGCTGTTTGTTTTTCCTCTCCAGAGAGAGGAAGAGGAATGGGGGGATGGCTAAAGGGGGGTGTGGTTAATGAGTGAGAAAGTGATAGATATTGGGGAGGACAGAAGAAGAATGGAAGTGAGGCTTGAGTGAAAAACTTGGGGGAAACCGCGGCAGAGGATTTGCTTCTTCTCCTTCCTGCCTTAGTGGTCTCAGTGCTGTTTGGTTTGTTGAGCATTTGAGACACACAGGACAATAAGTGGTGCTCTGAGCGGCTTCCATTAGTATCCCTCATAGACCACTAGTTTGAATGTGTTGTATCTGTGTAGCAGCATGAATACAAAGCAGGGCAAGGCAGCTGAGATAAAAGGACAGAAGGGTCTCTAAGCAATCCCTGGGTGTAAATATAGTTTTTTTTTATGAAAAAAAAATCCAGTGTGCTGTATTAGTGTGTCATCTGGGATCAGTAAAATAGTTAAACCCTCTATGGCAGAGTGTGATGAAGAAGCAGCCCCTGTGGGACGGAGGTTTTGCTCGTTTCTGTGCTGGGTGAAGGTGTAAGCGGACGAGGAAATGGGCACAGAGGAGGAAGGATGCTGCGAGATGATGTCTAGCAAGCGGTGGAGAACAGGGTGGACGGTGCAGGGGGAGTCATAGGTGAAAGGAGAGCAGGAGGCGGGAACGGGAGGAAGAGGAGGCTCGTGATTCGATAAATGTGCAGCGAGGAGCGGTGTCAAGGGAGAGGTGCTATCCTATTTTTATGCTTCTCCTTCTGGGAGCCCCGATTCACTCGATCTATCCATCATAATGACAGAAACCCCCAAACTCACTCGTTTTTTTCCCTTCCTTTCTCCTCCACCATTTTTCTCTCTTTCCTGCGTCTCTTCTATTTTTATGCATATTTTATTGTTCGTTTTTATTGGGAATTTGTACTGTAAATGAATTAACGGATGGTACATTCAAGCCTCTCACACAGAAATTGCTTATCGACTAACAATAACTATTTTAAGCGCACACAGCTCAGAGCAACAATGAACTCACATGGACAAGGACGTCCACAGTACACTCCATCCAAGGCTGATTCTCCTTGTTGTAGGCATCCTTACATTGTCACGAGCAATTCGTTTGACCGTAGTTTGTGTGTATTGATCTGTGTGACTTAAACATCATAATCTTCTCGGTCTGCCCAGTAAAGAGCAAATACACACAAACACGCTTTCCAGCTGGAAATCAGCTCCTTGTTTCCTGGAAAATGTATGTTTCTTGAATATAGTGTTTGTTTATGGAAGGACACTAAAGCTTTTAATTGAGTTCAGACTTCTAGAATCTTTTAAGAGGTTTTTCCAACCCTAGGATACACACAGGCTTTGTATTTGTTTGCTCTGTTTACTTACCCATGACAGGTTTGTTGCAGTACCTGTGTTCTTTGTTGGAGTTTGATTAAATTCCTCATAGAGGGATTCATCATCTTTAGCGGACAGAAAAGAGAAAATTACAAGCCCATCAATCCTCGTGTTTGATCTAGCTCTCAGCGTCTCCCTTTTTCCCCTTCTCTATTCTACGTATACAGACTTTTATTTACCTTGTACTCCTCAGACCCACCATGTTTGTGATGTTGGGAGGTCATTTGTCTCTATCTTAGAGCTGTCTTGTCCCCACTCCCCCCACCCTGCTCTTGTCCTATCTGGGTCCTCCAAACCCTCTCGGGTGCTCATCAACATCCAGATATGCGAGTGTCTGAGATTGTCTTTTGTATTGATATCTCTCTTTTCTGCTTTTATTACTGCTATTTACATTCCTCTGCAGTACTGTGCAAATATTTTATGCACTTTAGAATCTTTTCTGTCGTGCAGCACCATCAAGGAGACAACTTGTCGGTAACAAATTCATCGTGTAGTGCATGGCAATGATCCTAAACATACAGCCAGAGTAATAACAAAACATGTACAAAGATTCCTGCAACAGTTTGTATGTCACTTGAAGATAAACAGACTCTACTTATGACATTAGTTTCGAAAGTATTCTTACTTTACTTTAAGTGCCTAAAACTTTTACACTGTTTGTCTAATGGTCCTGTCTGACTTCATTCCTCCACCCATGGACGTAGGTTTCATTA
>OMNN01024484.1:0-13928 GCA_900302755.1 Chromis chromis
GAATAACAACCATGCATGTAACTGTAGAATGGAAACAGCCCACAAAAAAGCATCTAGCAAGTGATTTTCTCCATTTTTATTTAATTTATTTGTATTTATTCATACATATAAAATACAATTATGTACTGTATGAAAGCAACACAATACCAGAAAATAAAACTGTAAATTGTTATCTATTAGACCTGTCTAGGTTTCACAATTCCTATTTGTGTAAATATATTTGAGGCTCTCCTTCAGTATGAATCATTTTCCTTCCTTCTCAGACCACTGACTGTATCCACCAACGAAATTACGTGCACTGAAACAGAGGACAGAGAGAGACATTTATGAAGCATGGCGATAGAAAAATTAAACAATGGACATGTTTCTGCCAGTGTATGACAGTCTGAAGCTGTGTTTAAAGGAAGATGGGCTGTATCCATAATATATAGTAAACAATAACTTATTTACTTCACATATCCTAGTTCATGGGCCTTGTTCGTGGCATTTCCCCCTCGCCTGCCCATCATGCAGTGAAACACCAGCTCTGGTGCATCCGGTGGTGGCTTGGTTACTCCATACTTGGCCTTGAATTCTTCTGGGCTCAATGAAAATGCAGCTTCTACTGTATCAACTGAAGGAATAAAAAGGTAGAAGAGAGGAGAACAGAAAACATGAGCATCGAATGCAAAACATACGGAAACTGAAAACCCAGAGTAGATGCACCACTGCACATTTGTATATCCAATAAGCAAAACAACACATGTAGCAGAGGTTTATTTTCAGACGCATTATAAACAAAAACACTGAAGGAAGAAAAAGGCACAGACCATATCAACTTTAACCTTCATTATCTTTTTTTCCCCTCTGCCATGTCAAATAATTTAGAAACAAGCTCACCGGGAATGTGAACTGATCCTGGAATATGTCCTTTAGCCACTTCCTCTTGAGTACGGACATCAACCAAAAAGAGATTCTGGCTCTTTCCCACAAGAGCCTTCAGCTCCTCGTAGCCGATTTCTTTGGTTCCTGGCAAAAAGAAAAGGAAACACATTAAAGGCTTTGATAGTCTTTGACGAATACTCCCATAAAACTGCACCATTCACTTGTATAAAACACAGCCTTGGCTTCAAATGATTAATCAGCCTAACACAAGAATGTATTACTAACGATGCTTTTCAACGATAAGCAATACAGTTCATGTGTTGGGTTATATGAAATGTGACATGTGTTGTCTGGAGTCCTTGCACACAGAGGTCCACACAAACAACCTGATACTTAACATGACTGATTACTATTTCTGTGGCCCATATCATTACAAAATTCTGTGTTTTTGCGATACAGAGGGCCACTGACCGCATTTTAGTGCCACAGTAATTCCAGCA
The DNA here is from genome assembly GCA_900302755.1 of Chromis chromis. Classification (NCBI taxonomy): domain Eukaryota; kingdom Metazoa; phylum Chordata; class Actinopteri; family Pomacentridae; genus Chromis; species Chromis chromis. Next base: position 1,365 of record OMNN01024484.1, read on the forward strand.
TCCATCAAATAACCACTGGCTTAAAAAGATGCTTGTACATTCCAAGTGATTTACAGCGTTGAGAAGAACAAGCTGGTGCTTTCAGTCACGTCAACACTCAACAGACAAACTGACTTCAATTATCAGAAAGTTTGTTGGGAGAGCAGATCAGACTCAACTGCTATTTGGTTTCACTTCCATTGTTTGTTCACGTTTGGTTGTATTTTAACCGCTGAGAAAATCATGGACTTGAGGATTAAAGAGGTCTGGAACTGAGTAAGGCTATAAAGGTCTGCTTTCAGGATACATTCCTCACTAGAAGATTGCTCCCTCATGTTGGCACTCTTTTTTTTCTTCGTCTCATCAGATAGTGTGTTCAGTGTGTGAGTGTGTGCCAGGAAATAAGGAATGCATTCCCCGAAGAGGCAACCAGGTAGCTTCTGGTTCAACCTTAATTGTCTGCTGAGTCATGCTGAATCTTATCTGTATGAAAAGTGTGCGCGGGAACAAATATCCTGAAGTCTCTGCATTATTTCCCCTGCTTTGTGCCCTTGATTACTACCAATCCAGTTGTTTTTACAGATTAGAATAGCTTTCAAGGACTATTTCCACTTATATAATGCAGTTTTCTACTTGCCATAAAGTTTTTGTGGTACCTACATTGTGACTGAAAGTTATTAATGAAATTCTGGTTCGACCTTAATTGTCTGCTGAGTCATTCTGAATATTGTGGATGCCAAAAGGCATCTGCAAGAGCAAATATCCTCATGTTTCTGTGTTATTTTACCTGCTTTTTGCCCTTAATATTACCAATCCAGTTGTTTATGCAGATTAAGATAGCTTTGAAGGACTATTTCCACTTATATAAGACAGTTTTCTCCTTTCTAAAACGTTATTGCGGTTCCTACATTGTAACTGAAATGTATTAATGCATCAAAATGACTTGATGTCATTCATTAAGGACGTATTTTGCAGATTACAGCCCATATTATAGCTGCAAAAGAGCTAATTTCTATATTTTGTATGTAAACCCCCATCTGTAAATCATGTTAATTACAGTCTATAGAAGAATTTTACACATACCAAACACATATCGACTAAACATGGGAAACAATACTAGGATTGCCTGTAATCATCCTACCAGGCCTGCATTATGCAACAAACTACAAATATTTCGTTGGTCACAACTGTTCTGTTACAAGAAATGTTAAAGTTTTATAAAAACACAGTTTTGCTATTAGCAAAGACAATAAAGTTCTGTGTATTTGCACGTTATGACGTTTTGATTTGCTGTAGTTGTAAAAAAACTGAGGAATACAGCTTTAGCACAACACCTGTATGGTTTTCAGAAAGGAATATTGTTTTTAAAAACGATCTGTTTCAGTTAATACTTATTAGCTAGCTAGAAAAACATGTGTACGAAGTGAACAGTTCACAACTTGGACACAAACTTGTTAACGCAACTCGTTCATGAAAATATAGCAGCTGTTAGTGCTTCCTCATCACCTGCCATAAAGTGTTGACTAACTATTACACATTACATTAGGGATGGTTCAGTTCATTCATAACATTCAGATAGTTAAAAACACCTTACAGGTAGTTAAATTGTACCTCCTGCAGTGCGTGAAGCTAAAAAGACTCACCCGTGGTCGCCATTCTGGTTGTTATGTGGAGAAGTTTACGAATAGTAAACATTAATCAACGGTGGTTACAGCATTTCCTTACAAAGAGTGCCACCTTCCTCGTTGTTTGTGACATATCATTGGCTCAGATAAGGAGGGAGGGCGGGACTTAACCAGGAAGACTTTAGCCGTTAGCCAATAAAAATAACGCATCACTAGAGTTGTGTTTCTACGGACTTTCAAAATAAAGGTTGAAGTTGCATAAGCACAGACATGCTGTAGAAATTTTGCATTCAAAATCGCGCGAGTATTTAAAGAATCAACTGAAAAATATTATAACGGTGCCGAGTAAAAGTGCTTTATTGTATCACCTACGGACAGGTGACAGATTAAAGGAAAATCCTGAACCTTTTACCTCTATGGTGGTTGGGATCTGGTGGATTTGTTATGCTGTGGGAAATTTTGCTGGCATGATGTGGGACCACTTGTCTATCTAAAAATAAGGGTCACTGCAAATCAATGCAAAGTTGTTCTGAGTGATCAGTTATGATTAAACAAGAGTGGTCTCTTCTAAGATGACAATACCTTCTTCTGCAGGGCACAAGGGGTTGCTGAAATGGTTGGATAAGTTTGAAAGTGATGTGAATCATTCGTTACGGCCTTCACAGTCACCAGAACTCATTCCAGTTGACCCTTTGCCCTGACATTCTTGACAGCGCTCTCCACCATTACCGAAACACCAAAGGATCTTTTAGTTGAATCCTAATCCATCCCTCCAGTAGACTTCCAGACACTTGGAGAATCAATGCTAAGGACCACTGAAACTGTTCTGTTGGCACATGGTGGCCCAACACCTTGCTTAGACACTTGTTGCTGTGCTTCTTCTTTAAAAAAAAAAAAAAAAAGTGTCACTTGTATGTAGTTGGAGTTATAAAGTGTAGCATATGAAAAGCCCTTTCAATGAAAGAAAACAATTCAACCAAAACATTTACACAGTATTTATTAAAAATAACTTTATTACAAAATATTAAAGTCAGTAGCTATATCCTAAAAAATAATATGTACAATTTAATTCAGTCATGATAGAATAAAAAAAAAAAACACTGTAATAAATCTACAGAGTTTTATTTGCCAGCAAATAGACCTGTAGTTCTAATCCCAAAACAACATAATTAATCATTTGTTAGAGTTATTCCATGAGCACTGTTGCTCTTTGTACCATTATGTTTACAGATTCCTTGAAACAGGAGTTTAAACAACTTCTTAATTCTATAATCAATGACAACACCACTCCAGAACTGTTAGGCTTTTGTTTGTGATCACGCTTTTGCTGAGCCCCATGTATCCAGGAGTTTGTTCAGTGTGACTCGGATGAATCGTGCTTGCTGCGTTAGTCTGGATCACAGCGTTCCCTCTGTGCTGTAAGAAGGGTTCCCTAGTCCATCAGCAGAGTCTCTCTTTGCCTTTCGACATATCTGACATTTCCAGAGGATCACAGCTGTTATGACAAGAAGTAGAAGAAGGGCAACTCCTCCTCCTATGACCCAGGCCAACAGTTTTTGGTCTGAAGATTGAGGAGCTTCATAACGCTTACATGAGAACTCTGAGGTGGTGCTTTGTCCTGCATTGTTCACAGCCTCCACACACACCTTTCTCCCCACCTCCAAAGATTCCACCACACCTCGCCGCAAAGCGTTCCCAAACACCTGGACGCCATCATCACGTCCCTCGACCACCACTCTGTAAGAAGACACCACTGAGGATGGAGCGCACCACTGCACCTCTATCTTCCCCCTGTCTTTCCCTTCACTGACCGGCAGCAGTGCTTCAATACGTGGTGGGTGAGGAGGCTCATCAGCTCCACTCATCCCAGGACAAACACACCCAGTCTCTTCTGCGAGAATGGCGCAGGGCTCCTGCTTTTCCGAACAGGGGTCGTACTGGCAGAGCTGACGTTCCTTTTGGAGAAGGGTAGTCCTCTTGGGTACTATCGGAGGAGGGCTGTGGCTGTCACGATAGTCATAGTCATCATCTGAGCCCAAGCCAGTCATATATATGATCGGAGGACGAGTGATTGGTGGGGAAGTAGAGGCAGCGTGGGTGAAGAGGTGGGAGTGCATGAGAGGCGAAACAAAAAGGAGAAGTGTAGCCAGGTTCCTGAACAGTGATGTCATCTCTAATGACAGAAATGACAAGAAGGATGAGAATGATTTGTAAAATACTGGTCATATTACAGTCATAAATAGGTCACCAACACTGTTATGTTCAGTCTAAGAGGAGGAATACATCTTTACTGGTCATTTTTTCTCTATTGAGCATGTGCTGCATATTAAAATTACACCCACTGTCCAAATTAAAAAGGAATTTATGGAGTAAATAAGATGGAATAAATAAACCGAAATCAAGTTACTGAAGCAGTCAGAACACAGAAATCAAATTAGAGAAATTGGTGGCAAAAATAAGAAAAAAAACAAGGATCCACAGTGGAAACAAGGATAAAAAATAGAATATATGAGATTTTGACTGGTATTTTGATATATCAAACAACAGAAAGACAACAATGGTCTGTTGAGAGTGGAAAGACCTAAGACAAAGTGTTTTGGCCAGATGGATGCTATTTACCACAGTTTATAGCTCAGAAATGCCTTTGTGTATAGTAAAGCATTTGCAATGTTCTAGTTTCCATCCTGTAAACACATTAAATAAATAAATGCTGAGTGCTGGAAGAAGAAACTATTGGAGTTAGCACTTCCATTTACTCCTGGCAGACAGCCACATGAGTTCTGTGGGAACCCAAACCTGAAGACAAGCCACAAACTAACTTTCATTTTGTACTCTGGTTAATTTTAAAATGACCTACAATAGTTAGAGAATCGTTTCTCATGCCCTTGAATGCCAATACTGATGATTAATCTCAAAGAATAAGCACGTAACCATCCAATTGTTTTGCATCTGGTTAAGACATAGCAGCTTCAAGTGAATGAAAAGAAAAATACTGAAAATAGTCATCTGTACCTGCTGAATGCTGATGGTTACTTCAGGTCTGTACTGTGTGTGTCCTTTGTTCCCGCTCTGGCTGCTCACACTTTGTGCTCACAACTGTCTCCAGTTCTCACCGTCTTAAGTTGCTCCTCTCAGACTCTCTCCTCCTCCTCAACACCCCCTCATTTCTCCCCTTGGTGCCTCACCCCCTCCTCCTTTTTACTCTTTCATGCTCTGGCTTTTTTCACTTCTGTCTCAACGGGGCTCCAAACAGCCACCACTGCTCTTTTTTTTTTAAATTTTGTTTTGTTTGGAATTTGTGTGTAAATGTGTGTTGGGAAGAGAGAAAGGGGGGAGTCACCATGTGCCTGTGTGCTGCTCAGCATATTAATTTGCTAAGCAGCAGCGGGAGGCAGGCTTGTGCTTGTTGCAGTATGTGTTTGTGCAATCTGTAGGTGTTGCTGTCTGCTTTTGATTACTTCTTTTTTTAAAGTTAAACTTCCCTCTGCAGGTGTTTTTGTGGAAACGATCGGGACAGAGGGTCACTTCATTGTGTGTTTATGTGTGCCTGTGAGAGTGGGGGGTGAGGAATGCATGCATGTGTATTTATTATAGACCCCCTCCACCTCCTGTAGTCCCCTTTGTGACAAGCTAGAGGGGAACGATGAAGGCTTTCTTCTTTCACGTCCTTTTATGGGGTGAAGCTGGCAAAGTGGGTGCGTTTTTTTTCTTATTCCAAGTAACACTGTGGCACAGATGGGAGGAAAAGTACCAGGGCAGGAGCCTCCCGTCAGCTTCAAAGGGTTTACTCAACTTACACCCCTAAAAATCTTGATGGCTTCACCAGAGTCTCCAGTTTTCTGGCAACGTTTAATTAAAATTCAGTTGGAGAAAATCTGTTACGCAAGGATCAACCCTGAAAATCGTACCCAGATCCGAGACACCTTTTCTAGACATGTGGGATGAGAAGTGAGGACTTATCCCAATATGACTCACGCTGATATAATGTCATCTCTTTTTTTGTGTGTATTTGTTTTGTGATGAGCGAGGGTTTTCTGTTTGGTCTGTCTCTATGTATGAATAAAAGAATAAAAGATAAAAACACTTTTTATTAGAAGACATGGCTTCATTTAAATATGACTTCAGTTTAGTGACAGTTTTAGAGAGTTTCTTGCCAAGTAGTACAGAGCACAATCTAAAGCAATGGGAGGTTGTGAGACCGTGCATAGACTTCATCTTGTTATGCTCAAATGAAGGCAAAATGATTTAGTGACATATGCACAAGATAAGGGCTGAGTGCACAGGAAAAATAAATTTACCCGGAAGATGGCTGAACGCTGGGGAGAGACTTAAATGTACAACATTTTAAATTATGCAGCATAAACACAGTACAGATTTATGCACTGCTGCTCTATGAAGTTTTAATGTACTTAACTGTGAGAAAAGCTGGAGTTCAGATGTACGAGGATACTTCAAAATGTTCTCAGCCTCACAATGAGCACAACTCCCATTTTGGGTCATAACTATATGCTACAAAGCCTTATATCTCTGTCCACTAAAACTCCATTTGAAGCAATCCAAGTAAAAAGGGGAGGAAAGTTTTGAGCTGGCTGCTGTTGCTCCAGGACAATGAGCCCGTCCACACACCAAAGGTGGCAGAAGCAGCCAAATGTTGGCTTTGAACTGTTGTTCCATGCACCTTATTCACTCGACCTGCACCGTCTGATTTCCATATGTTTTCCAAAATGAAATCCCACTTGTGTGGTCGCCATTTTTAGAGAGATGATGAGGTCATGCATGCTGTTGAGGAATATTTGGAGGCTCAAGATGTGACCTTCTTCTGCGAAAGGGATAACAAGGCTTGAGCATTGGGGGACCAAGTTGCATTGAAGTTAAAGGAGACTATGCTGAAAAATAATGCAAGAGCAATCTTTCTCCTGTGACGTTTGCATAGTTGGTACATGCATGAATATATACAGATATATACAGATGCACACATTAAGAAACCAAAATAAGAAATGTATGTTGCACACCAAAACTCAGCTTTTATAGAAAACGAAGTGTAGTTTATTCTTGTATAATATCTGCAATCTGTCCTAATTCATGAACCTGATGAAGAACTTCAGTTTCTTGTTGCTTATTTTGTTTAAGTCTGTAACACATGTGTTTGTTTATAGAGAGGATGGATGACTCAGGGATGGGGAAATTACAAGCTCTCAATTACAAGTTCTTGTTGTTCCTGGTATGAGGGTTCTGGATAAGAAGCCTGGGTTCTGTTTTACCGTAGATTAATGCCCATAAAGATGGTGCCTGAGGTGAGAAACATCAACAGTGACGTTGCCCGTCTTGGCATTAGATCCAAATAATCTTGCGACAGCCTCTTGACAGCCTTGTTCTCACATGCTGGGTGGCTGAGTGCCACACAGCTGTGTACCTACAAGGAAAAGATGAACTGTCTGGAAAAGGAAATTTACACCAGCCTGCAGCAGAAACCACACTTTTAAACAGATCACAACATTTCCAAATTTCAGATTTTAGGTAATCAGAGTTCCCAGGATTTTTGAAATGCTGATCATAGCCTGACTGCGTGTCATTGTTTGTAGATCAGTCCATCGCTGTGTGGTTTTGTGAGTAATATCTGAACACAGTAAAATTTGATGCGTACATTTATATCCTCCTCAAGATTAACTGTAATACCTTTAGTCATCTCCTGACTTTTGAAGTGGTGCTAACATCACTTGAAATTTAAAGAAAAATCTGTTTTTTTGTTTTGTTTGTTTCTCAACATGTCCGTATAATGTTAGGCAAAATAAGCAGTCAATGCCACAGTTGTGCATTTCCAACTGTAGTGTCCCAATGACCGTCTCAAAAACATGGATTTGGACAGCCAGGGACTGAAGTTACAAACCTAAAGAAACAATCCTGTCAGCTTGTAGGGTGTGGTTTTCTGCATCATTACTCTTCTACAGACTCAATTTTCGGTTCGAGCATGTAATTAAATTACTCTAATAGTTTTCCATTGTGTAGTGTAGATATACTGTGCTCGAGCTGCTGTGAATGGGGATGGTTGGGTGATGAGTTTTTAGGTGTTAAATCCACACAGATAATCCAATAACAACATTCCCACAAACCTTATCTACACTTTGTGTTTATTAGTAATTAGAAAATGTTAACCTGCTAACATTTTCAACTACGGTTCTATTTGCTTGCTTACATTTAGCTCAACTGTGTTTAGTAAGCCAACCTCTACAAAATGTATAATTCACATGTACCAAAGCCATGTATTTATTATAAATTATAAAGCAACTTACTTCAATGGAAAATTCAGATTTTTTTTTTTTTACTGTGTATTCTATAGACACGGATGCATTTTATTTAGAAAGCCAGATGGAGGATTTCTCCACAAGTCTCCTCTCATCTCTACATTTCTTTTCATCCTTAAGCTTCAGATTGTTTTGTCTACATGAGACAACCATCTCTTCCATCTCCCATCTGTCCCCTGATCTGCATCGTCACGAGCTGCAAAGTTTCAACAGCTCGTCTGTGACTGGCTGGTACAGGTTGCTGAGACGTATCACAAGTTTCAGTGATTCATTCTTTAATGGCACAATCCGTCTCCGGGAACTCTGACAATGATTTTACTGTCTTATGTTTTTTTTAATTTAGTTTTTTTTTTTACATTTCAGTAGTTATTTGGTCATTCATCCAGTTTTATATGTTTATTTCCCACCATAAAGCACTTTAAAATAACTCAGGACAGTTTTTATGACACTAATAATGCCTGATGATGAGAGCGAATGAGAAAGTCTGCAATACCAAAAATACAGAAACATTTCAAGAGACATTTTGGGAATTGTTTCACTCAGAAAGTCTGGCTGTCATTGTTTAGAGAGCGTCACTAAGTCCTCAGATGATATAGAGAGACTTTGACAAGCTTGTGTGTGCTATTTGTATGTATGTGTGAGCTCATACTAATGTGGGAAACATTACATCAGACAACGAAAGAGCTTCTCTCATGTTCAAATAAGGAAAGATGAACAGAGAGAAATATGAACCAGTATTTGCTTATTAGTCTATTTAAAGGATCTCCATTAACTGAATGCCAAAGCAATCAGCTAATCTTCTTACGTGAAATGTTTACAGGAACAAGAAACAAAGTTTATATCTCAGATTGATTTTATTGTCTTTTGTACTTTATCTCTGACGGTCAAAGTGTATAAAGGAAAACAAAGGGACTCTAGACATTTTGTTATATTTCATGCAGTTATATGTTGAATAACCTCTATGTATACAGGTTATATGACTTGCAGTAAACCAATCCTATACAGTGTACATATATAAATATTAAATATTTCACAGTCTGGTGTCAGAGACTGATTTTGATCAGTATCACTCATGATCTTCTGGAGGTGGTTCATTCCCGGATGTATGTCTAAACTCACCTCTCAGGTGAAATAAAGCACAACACAGGTGTCAGACACGTAACTGCGTACAGATTGTACCACTGATACAGTTCACTGTTTTGTCTCCATTGGTTTTCCAACATACCTGATTAGGGAACTGTTGAATAGTAATATTGAAAGTGGGCAGCATCACTGAGGAGAAAGTAATTAATGGTTTCTGTTGTCAGTGGCGGGATAATGTGCTGAAGTTTTGTACAAACTGTGATTCCAAGGTCCCTGAGGTATAAAGGAAGCCATACAGTGTGAGTCATACAACTCGAGATAATGACTTGCCTGTCAGTGCAGATTCCCTCTCCCACCATCACAGCATGTTTGAGCACGCAGCTGGACATGTATCAGACAACCTGCACGTATCACCACCATCATGAAGGCACCATCGAAATTTCACCATAGCGTCTTTAGATAAACAGAACGTCTTTATTTCGCCCCAATAAAACCATTTACAGCAGGAATTCCCCTTCCGCTATTTGTTTAGCAAGTTAAAACAAAACCACTGACTTCTACATTCAGTCAGCATCAGTCATCAAACTCAGAAATGTGTGGGCCTCATTTTGTCTACTACCCACACCTCTCTAAGGATTTGAACTATTTCAGCTGAAACAGGAAGCACTACTATTCGCTAGACCCCCGTCACCTTTGACCTCCCGCCTCACTGAGTAGGAATCCCAGGGTACTCTTATAACCCGACTCTGTAAGGTTGTGTGAGCTGCTATTTTTAGTTGAAAACAGTTTGCGGAAACAGAGTGGACTGTGCGGTCCTACTGATCCTCAAGGAGCTAATTGGAAACAGGGGTGTGATGATGTAGCGGCTTCGTCTGATGTCAAGATGTCAAGACCCCACATTCCTAACTCCATTAAGTAAGGCTTTTATTTATTGTTTTTAATGTATCTGGTTTTAAACCTACATTTAGTTTCCTGATGTATTTGGGGTCCTCGTGTATAATGCATTATTGATTTCTCAGTATGGTATTGTTGCTATATGTACAACCAGCTTCTGGAAGTATTAGTCATTTGTATTGTAATAATGTAAGAAATCCTCCTACAACATGGAGGAGTTTAATCTCCACCTCAATGAAGCAAATCTCCATGGAATGTGATATTAATAGTTCTCTAGGAAAAGCAAATGCTAAAGCCTTTTATGTACTCTATAGTGTTAAAAAAAACAACAACATATATAATATGTAGCTTTGATTACATCAAGAGGGGATCCTGCAACAACAAATACACTGATCAGGCATAACATTATGACCACCTGCCTAATATTGTGTTGGTCCCCCTTATGTATCAAAAATGCTCTGAACCATTGGGCATGGACAAGTAGACCTCTTAGGGTGTCCTATGGGGTCTGGCACCTGGACCAGGGCAGTGGATCCTTTGGGTACTCTGGCTTGTGCAGTGGGGCCTCTGTCAGTCAAACTTGTTCCATTGCATCCTGTTGATGCTTGATCAGAATGGGGTCTAGGAAGTTTGGAGGTCAAATCAACATCTTGGGCCATTGTCATGTTCCTCAACATGTTCCTGATTGTTTGATGTTTTTGCCATGTGGTGGGGTGCATTTTCCTGCAGGGGTACGTCAGTGACATTTGGGATTTCCATTTGTATGAGGGAGTGTGCTTGTTCTGGGACAATATTTATTTGGGTGTCTAAGTCTCATCAACACAGATGGTAAAATCTAAGGTTTTCCAGCAGAACACCACATAGTACCAATATGATCAATGCTATTCACTTCACCTGTCAGTGGTTTTAATGTTGTGGCTGATCGGTGTACATCACATGTTCTAATAAGAAACAAAATGTGTTACCAGTACTAAGCTGTGAGTTGAAATTGGGCGTGTTAGCAGTTTAGCTGGTGGACTACACTAGATTAAAATCAATATTTACAGTATATACTGATGGTTGAAGCACATCACAAAACTGTAAAATTATCCTACACTACTCCATATGAAAATATACACTGAACTACTGTTCCTGAAGCTTGCTTCTCAAACTGGCAACATCAGTGTTTTCTTTTAAACATTCATGAAAACTATCTTTTGCCATAAAGCCTTCTCTTAATTGGTTTTGTTGTGGTTGTATTTTGTTCTTGTATATTTTACTTGTTCTTGACATATTTTACTTTGTTGTGTTGTGTTTTTATGTTGTTCTTTTATATTTTTGGTGTTTTGACAGCTCTCCAACCTGTATTTTAATGCCTTCTTTGTGCAGCACTTTTAAACTATGTTTGAGAAAGGAGCTATACAAATAAAGTTATTATTTTTATAAATTGTTGTCTGGATGGTGAATTTAAATGTTTGTTTTTTTTCCAACCCTCAACTGTATGACAGGAACTGACAAAAACAAACAGACCAAATTGCTGTGACATAATATACTTTCATCATAGCAGTAAAAGTGCAGGTACAACAGGATCAGGAAAGTGAATCTACAAAGGAATTCAGCCATCGTGAATTATATTATTCATAATGGTGCTGTTCCTACTGACGTGTCAAAATATTTTCGGTGAATAATATGTGTGTCTTAATTAAAGATATGACACAACTTTTGTGTTGTGACTGAAGCAAACATAAATAAACTGACTAGGTGAAGTGTACTGAACTGTAACATATTAAAAACAATCTGTCTTTGAACCAATTACACCAAATGACAGCTGCTGAGTAACTTCCAACCTTTTTCTTGTCTTACGATCTTGAACAACCTGTTACACAGAGTTGTAGCTCCCCTTAGTGGTGAATGCTGTGCACTTGCAGTGGTCTAAAAAGTATCAGGGGGTTACGTTTTAGTAGAGGAAGACAGTGATGTAAAAACTCAATACAACTACACCATTTAAGGACAATACTTAAGAATACTTTTGAGGTATTTCTTATTCATTTGAGTATTCCCATTTGATACTTTCTCAGTACAACACTTTTCAGATGAAAACATTGTACTTCTCACATCAACATATTTGCATAACAGCAAGCAATGGATAATTTGCAGGTAAATATTTTACATACAAAACATTTAATAGATTCCTAAAATATAATAATTATATGATAATATAACAAGCTGTAACATTATCATATTACCTCACCATAAAATGTATATTATAATATACTGAAAACAGGCATTGTGCATAATGACTTTTGATATTTAAAATGCACTTTTATGAAGATTACTTCAGGTGAGACATTACGGGTAAAAGCTATTGTTTTTCACGCACTGTTTAATATTGAGATGTTGTGCTTTAGTAACATCTCGTCTTTCACACTAATGGAAAGAAAACATCCAAAATACACATCTAGGTGTTTATTTTACTACACTTTACACTTCTATTATTTTATTCTATTTTTATATTTGAATATTATTCTTTATTATTTAACTGCTGCTAACTGACTGTCTCCGATGTCTTATGTCTTACTTTGTCTATTAAGTAAGTTTCAATCATATTATATAGCTTTAAAGACAGTTTTTTCAAAAAAAAAATTTTTCTCATACTCTGAGCCATAAATCTCCACTTAGGCAACACCAAAATTTCCAGTTTT
>OMNN01024486.1:9949-22993 GCA_900302755.1 Chromis chromis
TATATATATATATATATATATATAAATATATATGAATCGATAAGGCAGAAGACAAAGGACATGCATGTCAGAAAAAAATTCATGATTTGCTGTAGTACTTGATTGTTCCACCAGGTGGAGCCTCTTACTGTTTTCCCCTCAGTACTGTGTTTCTGATTCTGATTCTGATTTAATGAGAAGGAAGACTGCAGCTCGTTGGCTGTGTTTAATACTCTAGCAACCAGAGGAGGCAGTGGCTCAGACTCTAACCAGTTCTGTGTTGGCAATCACAAAGTACGATGGGAATGTTAATGTTTAAATCCAAATTCCTAAATGACTAGTTTTGGGAATGTTATTTCTGTTGCGATGTGTTTGAATTTTGATTGTTTTGATCAGATGGGTGAGGTGGTTTTCTGTGTAGAGTACAGTTGCGGTTTAGCGAGCAACAGGCCACCATGACAGAGACTTCTGTAGTGGTTAATGGTTTCCAGCCAGTGTTCTTGTGTAGAAAAAAAGTTCAGGTACAGCATCCCTGTAGCCACATATAAAGAATATCAGCCAATGTCAACATCTGCAGTATTTTTACTCACTAAAAATCTGCATCAGTCCCTAAAAATCTAGCATCAGTGGGACTCTAATTATCAAGCCTTCTGCATATGATTATAAACACAGTGCAATCATAAACATAATCACAGAATAGAACAAACAAGCCTTAGAGGCCTCTATTACTCTTTTACTCATTCTTTCCAGGTGTAGAAATGCATAATAGGAGCAGCTCTAATAACGACAACTCACTAAAGATATTCACCAACAAAATTATGTAGGGAAACAATCTCTTCTATGTATCACTTCTGTGATCCAAAAGAGACTTTAAAGTAGTTAGCTCCTAATTTCAATCTAAAATGAGGCAATCCGGGCATACTTATTTTGGGCCTTCCTCCTTCAGAGCCTTGTTAAAGTCCTTAATTGCCCATATAAATCTAACTTACAATTCTAATTTAACAAGATGGTTTTTAACATCCCTTCAATTACTTTTGAGCTCGCAACACTCTCTGGGAGGTACGCGCACTCAGTGCACCGAGAAATCTTTTAGCATTTTGACAGCATGCTGGCAAAACTGCAGCACAATATACAAAATACAGGCCTAATGGGAGCTCTTTAACCCATCTGTCACATAAAAAGAAAGGAACCTGCAGCCAAAAACTAAATACACAACCACCAAGTAACAAGGCAACGCTTTTATCCCACAGTTTTTGACTTGGTCATCTGAGGGGATTGGACTGTGATTCACAGCCTTGCACACCTTGCTGTTGTTTTCTTGTGGTGCTGGTGATCCAGGAATTGAAACTTGATTCACAATTACACTCATGACAACGTGCCCTGAAGAAAAAAGAACAAGTTGATGTTCCAGTACAAAAAAAGACAAGTCTCTGCAGCAGGCGCCCCTCATCCACGGCACACTTCTCCGCCCTCCAAAAGGCCTTCTCACCAGTGTTGAGTAACAAGATCCCTGCAGGGGCAACGCAACACCACCGTCAAACTGACACGAGGCGTTCAGGTGAATGATAATACCGACTACAACCACATAACACTCACTTCTGTTCGACAACAATGGAGCGTCTGTCTCTTTGTTTGGGGTCTTTACACGGTACAAAGAAAAGGCAGGTAAAGAGCAGCAAAATGATGTAGGTGGGACAGAAAGAAAAGACATGACAAGAGCCACTCCCTGCTTTCTGCTCCTGCTGCTCAGCTCTCTGCACACGCTGGATATTACTCAGTGGCAACAGTGCATTGTCCTCCAACTTTGTGTCGTTTTCCAACAAAATAACAACTCAAAGCAGCATGTTCTGTTAGTAAGAAGCTGAGGAGTCATTTTAACATGTGCTGTCCTGCTCAGTGCCTGACACACAGAAACTATGTCTTATCAAGGCCTGCATCAGTTTTCTTTTCTTTTTTTTTGTCTTGCTCAACACCAGCTGGCTCAGGAAGATCCTGGGAAGCCTGTTTTGACACAGGCAACCGAAATGCCTTACAGTGGGAAAATTACAGTCTGGCAAGCCTCAAATACCATAGCCCTTGGATATGAAGCTTCAATGAGTTGCATTGTATTCATCATTTGAGAAAATGTAACAGCTACTCTTGAAATGACAGATTGCACAAAACTGAAAGAAACCATAGCGTTTTTTTTGCAAGATAGCAATCAATGTAATGAACTTCAAGATCATTTTTCTCCCTACAATTACATTATTTTGATCATAAACATATGAATTTGCAGCCTGGTGAGAGTGTTATGAGCCAGACCCAGTTAAAATGCACACTGAATAAACATAAGCTACACCTCACAAAGAGTACAGTCACCATCTTTCAAAGCAAATCAAACAAGAAGGCTCATACACGTCCAAGCAGTCTGCAAGTATTTGCATAGCCGTGGCGGTTTGTCATAGATAAACATGACTCTGATTCCAAACTTTTTGTGTGTTGACCTAAATAATCTAGTTTGCACTGACATTACTGTAATCATTTCCACCACAGCAGACCGTGAAACATAATGTGCACGGTGACAGTCGGCCCTACAGCCATTTCAGTTTTATCACACTTTTTCATCACGTTGTTTTCACAGGTGGTTTTTGCACAACATAGGCCCAAATGCTCACTGCGCTCTGTTTGCAAAGGGACTTCTCTGGGTTAGGTCACTGAAGTGGAAAGAGGGCAGGAGAACTGCACTCAGCAAGTCTCTGTTGACCAATTTGCCAAGTCCAAAGTAAGGTGAAAGAACAAAACCAGCTGGCTTGGATGTGCCGTCACTTGATATGTCACACGGGGAGAAAAAAGCCTGGATCCTGTGTAGTATTGGGTGTTGCTCTCTTTGTAGGATACAGTTATCTGAAAGGCACAAGCCTGAGCAAATAGGTGCAAGTAAGGGGTTTAAAATGCATTCAAGTACAGTTTCCTCTAGTGTTTACTATCATCGTGAGAATGAGGCTAATGATAAAGGAAGGAAACTACACTGACTCATGCAATGACAGCTGTTGAGAGGGAGTGTATGACAGCATTTCGACACTAAACAATGCATCATATCCTTGAATGCAACATTTTGTACCGACATTTATGACTGATATTTCCTTGAACCTACCACCTAACTTCAAATAGGAAGCGCAGGGTTCATGCTAATGCCTCCAAACGCAACACAGCAACAGTGCAGAACTTAAGTTACACAGCAGGAACAGCACAAAAACATGAACTGACTCTTCTTACTGTGTCATAACATACCTGTAATCCTTCCTGGAGGTCTCGTCAAGCTTCAGCATACACTGAGATATTACTAGAAGACCCCTGTGAGACAGCTAAGCAAACAAAAATGCGCAGCTCAGTCTTAACTGCTCACCAGCGATGTGTTTTGGAAAGTTCGTGGCAGAGCTAACGTTAACCTGAGCACGTCGCTGCGAGGCGGTAGTTAACCGGCAGGAGCGACGAGTCCTCGACGAAACAAAACGGACGAAGTGAATAAACACTCGCCTTCTTTAGAAGACAGTCTGGTTTTCGACACTCATCCTGCACCGAAACTGACGGGGGGACACAGCTCAGTCCTGTCCAGTATGCACAGACAGCGGGGAGAGCTGCTGGCAGGTCCGGGCTCTTCAAACTTAAAATGCCTACTCGCTTCTGATTGGTCGAAACTCAGCGCCGTGCTGCGTTCATGCGCCGCTAGTAAACGCCTCTTTCCCTCACCGTCGAGTGTAATTATATACACTCTCTATGGTAAGTTATGATTTATGATTTGTTTTGCAGGAGTGCAGTAAGAAAAGAAAATAAGTGAAAAATTACAAGTTACATTTAGTTAGGAAAGAAGTACTTTACCAAAGTACAATCGGGTACTTTAGCATTTCTTGTTTATGGCACTTTATACTTATGTACATTGTAGTGTATGAATTTCCGCGTAAATTTAAATGTGCTTTTAAAGGTATAGTAAGTAAAATTTCTGCAATAATATGTCTGAAAAACAACTACACTAAAGTTATATATTTTGTTTGCCTGTTTTCCTACATTATCTTAAATGTTTCCAACAGTATTTAAACCTGAGAAATCCATGATTTTATTTAATGTAACAGTGTGTTTCATGACTCCAAAAGAAAGATGAAGTGTGCAAACAAGCTAGCTAGCCACTGTTATTTCTTCATTCTGTTGATCCCCACCCCAACCTCTCTTGCTATCCCCTCCCCCCTCATCCCCATTCCCAGCCCAACCGGTCGAGGCAGATGGCCGCCCTCCCTGAGCCTGGTTCTGTCGGAGGTCCCCCCCCCACCTATCCTAGGTTTTTTTTTGTTTCCTTCCCACCGTCACGGACTGCTTGTTCATAGGGAATCCAAAAGCAGTTTTTGGATTGTTGGGTTTTCTGTTTTCTGCTTTCTGTCCTTCCTTATGAGGATAAGCGCCATGTGATGATATATGTTGTAAATATGCGCTATATAAATAAAATTGAATTGAATTGAATATATAAAGAGGTCACATCAGAAAGATTTCCATTGACAGCGGTGTTGAAGACAACAACTCCCATGATCCCATGCTAGGTCTTGGTGATAATACGACAATGATATGTACTGACAATACATAATCAATATCAATAAGGAAGTTATTCAATACAATGTTCTACAGTTTCACCTGAATGCATTAGATGCAAACCACCATGACAGCACATAACAAGGACGCAAAGTTTGGTTGCATGAACAAACACCAAGCGTGCTCCATCCTTGGTTCATAAACAGCCCATCATATCTCTGAGTAGATTCTCAGTCATCCACAAGGTTCATAGTAGTCGTTACTGCTTCATTAAAAGGCAGCTGGACTTCTTTTGGTTCTTCAATCTGTTTCCCCACACATCGAAGGGGCTTCCTCACTTCTAATTTAGAACTCCTTCAAACTGAGGAACCGTCTTGGATTTAAGGTGAAACATCTTCAAGAACCCAAAAATTTGTCAATTTTTCTTCCAATCAAGCACCAAGGATATTCTATTATATCCCTTGACATTAAAACATTACCTGCATATCTCAATTAACTTCAGTGGTGGTATAGTGGTGCAGTGGCTAACACTGTTGCCTCACAGCTAGAAGATCTTTGGGTCAAATCTTGGCTCGGGCCTTTACGTGTGGAGGTTGCATGTTTTCCCTGTGTGGGTTTTCACTGGGTGCTCAGGCTTCTTCCCACAGGTAATTAGGCTAATTAGTCACCTTACTTTAAATTCAATCCGAGCTTAAGGTTAAATTCAAATTAACCATATTTCTGCTGGTCTTCATTAAAATGATCAATAGTTAGCAATAAAGACTGAAATGAAACATTTTTATCATGATTCTTTTTTTTTTAACTATATTGCCCAGCCCCAGACTTCACATTATCAAACTAGGCTTTTTGGTATTGTTTGACTGGAAGACCCCTAGAGGCAGAAATTACATACTGCACATTTGAATATATGAATTACAACAGTTTACACCTGTGGTTTCCAGACATTTGGCTTTTGACCCCTTAAAAATATTGAATAATCTGCTTGAACTCCTTGTATATACCGATTAGAGCCATTTCTCTCTGATTATCTCATCAGTGCAATACAGCTAATCCTAATTAGGATTTCACACACGCACAAAAAAGGGGTAAAATCCCACAAAACAATAAAATTCATAGAGCGGACCAATGTTTTTTTGTCATTACCGTTTCATTAAAACCCTTCTGACCCACCATTGCTAGCTGCCCTTGAAGTAGTCAACAAAGAGAGTCCCCAGCTACATTACCGTACTTGTTTGCTTGCCCCTTTAACAACCTAAAAGAAGTCATTGCTTACACTGTCTTTCTGTGTTAATTTGATTAATTTTAATAGCTTTTGAGTAAAGCCTGTTATCCAAGTTGGATATTTATCATTGCAATATAGCTTTACCTGTTTTGAAGATGAAAAGTGGTTCTTTTTTTGCAGTTCTGCTGTCAGAAAACCATAAAGTCAGGTTTATCAGCATGTTATCTGTCTCTCTTCTTTCTCTTCATGTGTGTCACTGCACAAACATGCAAACACACACTTGATTTATGTTAGTCATTTTCTTACACATCCAACGATATAATGCAAAACAGGTGATGTTTGCATCTACAGTGCGTCTGTAATTGTTCACGGTGCAAAAGCTTGCGTTAATGTTGTATTACAGCACACCCTATTGGTCATATTTAGACAATGAATGTACCTTTTGGCATTTTAATGTAATGTTTTACAGTTATGTACATTGTAGTAAGCCTAGCTGACTGTTATATGGTGTAAAATAAAAGGGAAAAAAACATTCAACTCCTGTTACTTGACTTTATTGTACAATATAATTAAGTGGGTTCAGTCAATAATTAGCATGTTACTATAAAATGTTACTGTTTATTTACTGTAAAAAAGTTTATTTCCACGAAAAATGTAATAAAAAAACTAAATGGCATGTATTTTATATCCATTTCCTTTGGTCTCTATACTGCTATGAGGGGTTAAATGCATACTAACATGCTTTCGGCAAGACTTATCTCGAAACAATATCTTGTCTGGATGAGATCTGGCTTAATTGCATTTGCACCTGCCATTATGTTTCTGCTGCATGTACACTGAAATTGGATTGTATGGGCTTTTTAATAGATTGTGTATATGTGTGTGTGTCAGTGAGAATGATTAATGATCTTGTCTTCTAATCACATTTTTGTACTGGTCACACTAAAATTAAGTGTCATGCCATCAACGGTTATGTGAATTGCTTTGCAGAGAGTAATATATGCCAGCGTGGACACACACAAACTGGTATTAGGATGTAAAGAGTGAACCTTCAGAATTCTCCGTCATGTCAAAAACAATATTTTTCTGTCACGGAAACACTGAAATCAGTGAATAACTGACATTCAGATGACAAATGTATTCACAAATGCAATTTATTTCCTTTGGGTTTTGCAGTTTATTTTTCCGAAACCAAATTCATGTTTATTGATGTTGATGCAGTTTGACCTCCACCGTCCTGCCAGTCACTCTGGTCCTTTCATCTTCACTTCTCTCTTCTTTCAGTAGCCGGTTAGTTAGGTAACACCAAGCCCACCTGTAAAACATAGACCCATTTATATAAATTACCATTTACTGGCAGCTTTAAAAAAAACAACAAATCATCCCTGCTGGAACCCAAATTTCTCCTAAATCCAAAGTGCTTGGACAGTGAATTCTGAATGCCCAGAATGACAGCGATGCCTCCTGACAGGTGGTGATATCACTGCACTCAATACCTTGTCTGGGCTCATATTAGGGCACATCCAGTTGTACAGGTAGTAATGAACACTCCTGTCGCCGATACCGAACTTGAGCTTCTCCAGGAAACTCTCGCTATCCATCACATCGAGAGCACAGAAGATGTCAAAACCTTTCTGTTAGTGAGGAGAAAGAACAGAAAAGAGATGAATTAAATTTGCACAGCTTGGAAATAGACTTATGCCAACAATCTCAGTAAAGTTTTGCAGCCTGTAACTGCAAAATATATGTAGTTTAGAGGAAATTCAGGCGATGTTATGTGAATATTCTAAGTTCAAGTTTTATTAAATGGCATATTACTGCCTTGAAGAAGTAAATTAACAATCGATTTGCAGCCTACCTGAGACATTGTTAACCCATCTTAGCACATGTAAACATGATAAATAGATGCATTATTTACTACAACTGAGCTTCTTGTTCGAACACACTCACAGCTTTAGCCAGGACCAGCACGTCCTCCATCAGGTCGGTCAGCTCCGTGGCAGCAGCGGCAACGTAAAGGAGATGAGCTGCTCTGACGCCAGAGTGAACCGGGTGATTCAGCACTCTGGAGGAGACGCTATAGAAACTCACCACATCTGTCAGGGCACCATCATCATTCTGTGTGTGGAGAGGAAGGAAATAAATGTTTAACTACTACTTTTTTGCTTTTACAAAAGGATGAGGAGAGTTTTTTTCTCTCTCTGAAGTTATTCCTAGTAGAGGTACTGTAGAGTCTGACCTCCACCACATAGGTGTCAACCACATTCTCCCTCGGCAACAACCAATGCTCTACTTCCTGTACAGACAGGAGGGGGCTGAGGTGAAACTTGCAGAGGTTTTTCTGGAGCAGTGACTGTATCCCCGGAGCATCTTCTTTGGTCATGGGGCGCAGACCTTCTGCCTTTGTTACCTAAAATGAGGCCAGGCATAGGAGAAAGTGCTATGAGGATTGCCACTATGCAAATTCTTGATGCAAAAATCAATATGGAGTCGAGGCAATTTTTGCCTCTAGATGGCAGCATAGACTAACCTCAGGCAGGCGGTTCAACTTGAGCGCTCTCTGCAGGCTGGTGTTCTGTCTCAGGCCTGGGTAGTTGACCTCCATCAGCTTACGGAGATTCAGAGGGCGCTGCCAGAGTCTAAAAGGATTAGATTGTTGTTTGGCAGAGACAGCAAAGGTAAACATTGGTTCATAAGGAAACTAACTTAACTTAAATTTAATTGTAGGCGTTATTGTAATATAAGAGTAAAAGAAATAGCATATGTGTGGTTAACACAAAGATGCATATTTGGTTTTTAAGGGAGCAGAAACAGACACCCAGAGGCAGATTAAAAAGTCAGTTTTTATGCACTTTTTTATTGTACTAGAACTTATGGAAGTGGGTTTGTTCTGCTTTTAAAAGTAATTTATTTGAACCATGTTTGGCATCTACTACCTGCAGGAGCTTATTGGTGTGGGCATCACTGTGCCGGCCGTGTAGAGCGCCTGGTAGAGGCCCTGCTGGTTCACCCGTCTGGTGAGCTCTCGGATCAAAACTGGAGTCATCCGCTTGTAGCGCAGTTTCTTATGAACACATAAGAGTTTGACCTGCACCACCCGCTTCTCCCTACACAACACATTTTTAAGCCTTAGCTTCGAGACATGCGCTAGAAAATTACCACAGTGCTGTGTTCTGAATACTAATATCACTCATCAGATTTCACACAAACACATAAATTTACGTATATATTTCAGATCTACTCACGTCTCATATATGCGAACATCTGCAGGAACGGCACCAATGAAGCCCACTAACTTCTTGTTGGTGTCCACTCTCACGCCGCAGTGCCACTGGGACAGCCAGTTAGGAGGCTGTAAAGCCCTGAAGAGAAAATAAATGACACTGTCTGCAGTACAACATAAAGGTAGTTTAATAAACTCTGATTAATCACATTTCCCAAAAAAAGAATTGATACGACTACGTTGACTCAACCTCAGGGCCAAACCCTGTGGCAGTTCCTGGAAAGCGAATGTTAATTATTCCTTACAAAGTAAAAAGTTCTGATGTAAGCGTCCCTGAAGGTGGCAGTAACATTTATGGAGATCACTGAGTAGAAAGGCGGCAGTAATGAGATCAGAGTAACAGGCTTGTTTCTGATACGATGTGTTGAGTCAGATCGGAGAGTCGAGTGGGGAAAATTACGCTGTCCTTTTAAGACACACGCTTTAATTCAGTGTAACGCTGAGACTAAAAGCAATGCGGCGGGATTAAAACTGAGCAGTTTCCAGCTGTGAATATGTGAAACTCTGAACATTAACCCCGACTGGGCTGAAGCAAAGTGAGTGCTTCATCGCTACATGAATAAAAAGTTTAAAAAAAGATATTAATACTGACAATTTAGAAATCAAAAGTCACTTTACGCATGTGCTTGGAGCTTACCACTGCAGATACTCCAGAGAGAAGTCAAGTCTGATGGTGTTGTCGTCGTCTTCCGTGTAGTTCTCACTTAGTAGAATGAGGAGTTCTTTTAACTGAAATGATAGGAAAGCACTGAATTTGATTCATGGCCTTCAAATAACTGAGAGAGAAGTTCCATACTTCTCAAAACACTAGAATTTGATTTGTGTGAAGTGTTTTGTTTTGATACATAAAGTAAGTAACTTACCACTGGAGGGCTGCTCAGGTCCAGAGTATCCCAGGAGAAACCCTGAGGTAGTGAGTAGGGCTCCTCTCGGACATTAACTTCACCCTCTGTTATTGGGCCATGAGTTGTAATAGTGTCACCTGAGGACACGTGCAAAAGAAAAAATAATTTCTGTACCAAATGAAGTACACACAACTCGATTCTCAATCCTTTAAAGATAGGGAACAATGTATTTAATTCACGTAATGACTTTTTATACTACTTATACTATAGAGCATTTCAGACCTTCTCGTTTAAAAGCAGAACTTTATGGTTAAATGAACATTAAAAACCTCTACAGCTGAGAATTTAAATCTATTTTTATCAAATCCATGAAATTAGTCTGCAATATTATTCAGACGCGATAAGCAGTGGAAATAAATATTTTGCCATGTTTTGAGGAATATGTCCCATATGGTTTGTATCTCATCCAGTAACAACACATACCCAAGGTTTTTTTGCTGTAAAAAAAAAGTAGATATGTGCAGATGAAATGTTAGAAGAGGATGCTGGTTTCTAAATATTGATGGATTTGCAGTGGTTTTACTTAGAAGTATCTGCACAGGGACTAGCACATGTTTTAATACTTTAAGGAGGACTTTTATTTTGGTAGTCAGACTCACTTTATGTAGGAGATGAATGAGATGGATACCACTCTCATATTTGTATATTAAGTGTAAAACCAAGGTGTAGAAAGATTTACTTTTAAGTTTAGACAGAGCCAGGCTAGCAGAGTCCCCTTTTTCCCCACTATTTATGCCAAGCTAAGCTAACAGGCTGCTGGCACAAGCCTCACATTTAACAGACAGACCTGAGAGGTGTAACCCCTTCTCATCTAATCCAAACTTTTTGCCTTTTGATGTTATCATAACTTTGAACCAATGCTTATGTTTGAGCATTTAGAATATTGGAGAGAGATGAATAACTTCTTACCCAGTTTGGGGACAGGCTGTGTGTTCCAGAAGCGGTATGTGTGTTTCTTGGCCTGCTGCAGGGTTTTAGGCGTAGTTGGGCCCAAGGAGAAGAGGTGAAGGGCTCTCTGGATCTCCTGCTGCTTCTTCTCTGGCAGAGAGTCCAGCTAGATCAGAACAGGACAGGGAAAGGACAGGTTACCATGATAATCCGCTCAAGTAAGAAGAAAACTGAAGTTTGACTGCCACACAGCAGCATAAATCAGCTACAATGAAATGACAACCAGATCATGTCAGAGGGGAAACATATACAGTTTGTGTGTGATACAGGAACAAAATATCCAAATAATACACTAGTTTGAACAAAGCCAAATGCTGCAAGTATGCACTCAAACAAAGAGACAAACCAATGCAAACGGGTCTCTGGGTCCCTCTGGTCTCCATGCGTCTTCCTTCTTTTGCTTCTTTTTGCTCTTTTTAACGCTGCCGCTCTGGTCAACTGTCGGCTTCTTATCTCTAAAAAACATTTTTATGCATTGAAGTTCTTGTATACCCCATATATCAATACTCTCAGTTCAGATATTCAGACAGTTTTACTGCAAACAGTGAGTAAAGGTGTACTTACTTTGAATCAGTCATTGTAAATAAATGTGACTCCTCGAGGCTGAGGGTGAACTGGGGGAGTTTTTCTCCTGACACATTTGCGGTTTTTCAGCTCTTATCTTGGCCAACAGCGAGGGGAGGAGAGCGACCGCCTCAACCACCCAACCCAACTCCCACCCAGCTGATAGATAACTAAGAACAATACCAACAATTAACTATAACTTCTCACGGTCTACATATGTCAGACAGCTGCTGAATCGAGCCTTCTGGCAGTTTAAAGCTTACAGCAGCTTGATCCAGGTATCAGAATTAATTGGTTGAAGTTGTCTAATTGCAGAGTTCCCTTACGGTCCTGCACTTAAAATTCAGCAGTTTTTCCAGAACTTTATATCTCCTGAAGACTTGATGATGACTGTGCATGTTCAGTTTAATGTAAGGTAACACTGCCACACCAAGTAATCTTAGTGCCAAATAGCTGAAAATTATTCTGCACAAAAAAACATTGAATAAATTATAAATAAAAACAAATTATATATATATAAATAAATAAATAAATAAAAGGCCCACTTCCTTTCAGTTATCACATAAAAATTTTACTCAACAAACTGCTTTCGTGGCATACTGGCATCACATAATCTAAAATATACATATACACCGATCAGCCACAACATTATAACCGGGTGAAGTGAATAAAGTGAATAACATTGATCATATTGGTACTATGTGGTGTTCTGCTGGAAAACCTTGGATTTTGCCATCCGTGTTGATGAGACTCAGACACCCAAATAAACATTGTCCCAGAACAAGGACACTCCCTCATGAGAATGGTAATCCCAAATGTCACTGGCCTACCTCCGCAGGAAAATGCACCCCACCACATGGCAAAAACATCAAACAATCAACATCTTGAGCAACATGACAATGGCCCAAGATGTTGATTTGACCTCCAAACTTCCTAGACCCCATTCTGATGAAGCATCAGCAGGATGCAGTGGAACGAGTTTGTTTGACAGAGGCCCCACTGCACAAGCCAGAGTACCGAAAAGAATCAACTGCCAACATCCTGGTGCCAGACCCCATAGGACACCCTGGGAGGTCCTCTTGTCCATGCCCAATGGTTCAGAGCACTTTTGACCACATAAGGGGGACCAACACAATGTTAGGCAGGTGGTCATAATGTTATGCCTGATCGGTGTATATATATGTTTATAGGGATGACTAAAGGTGGAACAGAGAAATTTCAAGACAAGTACCCGATAAGTGGTGTAGTATGCCCTCTCCTCTGTTTAAAGATGGCTTCCTTTAATCCTCTATCAAACCATCTATCTGTCTTCTCTGTCCAGAATGCGAACACTGCTGTTCAAATTGCTAGCCTAAAAAAAAAGTCCCTTATCATTTATTTAAAGGGTAACATATATAAAGTTCTTTGGATTAGCAAGTTTTGGTTGACTGACAATCTACACACACATAGACTGTACATATGTAGCCATTTTCTCTGAAATTTCCTCACTCCACATTAGTAATTTAGCCAAACCACCCTAAAAATACACAATTATTTCATTAAACATTATGAAATAATATCTAGAAATATATATATATTTAAAAAAT
>OMNN01024487.1:10683-22247 GCA_900302755.1 Chromis chromis
AAGGATAAATTAGGCAATATAGTCTGATTACACAGATGCACTAATTTAAGGTTGGAATTTTTACAACCAAAAATATCTTCAGGTTTTTTTCTTAAAATATAGAAAAAAAAGTCAAAATCTAAATGTTTGTTTCTCATTTATGTTCAGAAAAAAGGCTAATTTAATTTTTCAAAAACATGTAATAGTATTAAATATTTTCATATTGTTTAGTCACATACAGTAAATATGAGATACACATTTTAATATGAAATCTGTATTATATGTCTCAAAAATACATGTACACCTTAACAACCCCCACCTCCTCAGTCCACACACACATACGCACACATACACACACACTCACACACACTCTGCCACCGTCAATACTGTACTTGCAAAAACTTATTTCCTTTCCTTTGAAACAATCTAATCTGCGAAATTAGAAAGGAGAGCAAGGCAGTCTGTTAATTCAAATAAAACCCATCCACTAAGAAGCTATTAATTGGTCATATAAAATATTCAGCATTCCTCTCACCCCATTTTAATGGCATATTGAAAATTAATAGTTTGCCATTTTGGAATTAATGGACTATTGCTCAGGTTTCTTGTTAATATTAGTACAGTATATTGCCCTCGGAACATCATATTAACAGTGCAGGCTAGAGATCAGCGGCATGAAGCATCCAGCTTCACATTCTGCTTAAAAACACTGATAATATCCATACAACGCTGCACCTTTATGTATATCACATGCAGGCTCGGATGCAATAATCACAACAGTCCATGTGTCATTTCATTGTTACATGAGTGGTTTCATTCATTTCACTTGTTCTGTACACATGAAGTTGTGAAAAAGCAATGGAGCCACAAACACTTGATAACCTTAACTGACTTCTGTGCGCCCACCCCTGCAGTGAATCAAATGTAAAACAGCACTGCAGTCCTTATTTGCCATGTACTGCACACTGCCCCTTGTGGTGCACTACAAACTGAGATTGAGATTGTGACTTGGCAGCAAGATCATCTCTTTGCCCTGAGGCTTACACATTTGTACACTCATTTATTTATTGGTTTATTTGAATAGCTTTGCTATTGTGAACTTTGGATACGTTTTTATTTTGATTTTCTCTCGCTAAATACAGTCCTCTGTGATATTTCTTCCATCTGGCAATGGCCATTTGTGTGACAGCTTTTCTGGTTTATGGTTTAGAGGTAAAATTATCATTACAATATGTTATGCAAAAGAATCCTTCTCATAATAGCCGGGTCAGGAAGACCCTGTATTAAATTAGTGTGAATCTTGACATCCCTCTTCCGCCTCATTGTAAATTTGGGAGGCTTTAATCGACTGCAGATGTCTGTGTGTCCTTTTTTCTTTATCAAGGAGTTATTACTTTCTAAATAATTGCTCAGCGGGTTACTCTTAATGTATTAGTGAACCCTGCCTATCTGACCTGTACTCAGTTTCTCTAATTGAAGCAAACATATTAGACATATTTGCTATATTATGTGTGTTTTGATGTTCCAATTTTGTTGATATAGATTTATGAAGTGTCAGCGGCTGAGGTCACTGCCCTATTAGAGATTTATGAAATGCCCATGAGGCACCATTATTGGAGCTCAATAAATCATGCCAGCCATTTTTATTATAGTACAATGTGCTATAAGACTGATTAAATGCATCTATGCGATATGGAGTTTTTCTATTTAGGATGATTCCAGGTCATCTACTTGGCAGCTATCACCACATTTGTCAGTGCAGAGTCATCCTGATATTCACTTTTAGGTCGACTCATTTAATCACAAAGCATTTATGTTTCTGAATCTTTTGCACTCACTATGGTGGTAGCCATCTGAGGAGCCTCTAATGATACAGCCGCTGTAATCCCCACAGGCCCTAAAGCCTTTTTTATTTCAAATGTGGCTGCATAAGAAGTGATCCATTGTAAAATAGAGCATTGTCCAAACCTCCTGCTGGCAGGTTTCCTGAAGGCCATTGAATCGAAGCATCAAAATGTACACAACTGCACACAAAAACAAAAGTAGTGCTGGTTAAGTGGAGATATGAGCTAAGCATGTGTCTCAACAGGGTTGAAGTTCTAGTCTTAAGGTGACGGGGGTTGTAGATGAGAGGTGTAAAGGATGGGGATCAGTTCTTCTATCACTTGCACAGGCTTATAATGTAGGTTTCTTTCATTGGTAGCGGTGGGCGTAAGTGTTGTGTTCTGGTGGGCAGAGACAGTTAATGTCCCAGATCTACAGTATGAATAAAGTCATATTGTGAAGTGTGTGGGCTGATATGCTTGGCAGTCAACCCTGACAAGTAGATTAGCTCTTACTGGGCCACCTCTGAATGGCATGCACACGACTCAAGCGTTTCCAGTCACAGCGCTACATATCAAACATCTAACGCCCAGCAACACAGATGAAAGCACATCAAAACATGAAAAAACCTGCTCTATGTTATGTGGCTTCTCCACAGCTGCAATGGTTAACAGGAGTCAAAAATTGGCATGTCTAAAAAGTGGGATAATGATTATAAATGTGACAGGCTGAAAACTAATTACAATTGTCTCACTGTGTTTTCCAATAATGCCTCTAACATTTCTATAAAACTCATTTAAATCTTCCACAAGTCCAAAATTCAGTCTTGCTCTAAAGCCATTTGGCACATTTTTCTTCAGTTTACATTTAGAGAGGATTAGCTGAAGAGCTGAAAATAATCATGCCAGATGTCTGCTACAGCGCGAAGACTGCCTCCCCGGTGGGCATTTGATTTTATTGAGTTTTTATCAATCTTAAGTGAATACACTCTGGGATCCTCATAATGCATGGGCCTCATGTTGTGAAGTCATGTACACAAACTGAATATCATGTCACATTTTACAATAACAGTAAAAAATCAAACACACCCTGTGCTCATGTGAATGTATGAGGAGGAGTTCAAACAGGCAGCAACAGTCTGTTTATAGCCAAGTTAAACAGACAGCACATAGCTTAACTGGGCAGACTGGTGGAACAAACAGCATTATAAATAAGCCAAATTCAATGACAGGTTTAAACACTAAACCACATCTGTACACTTTATAAAAGCCATGGTAAATGTCACTGTCTTAAAAATGTGTCTGCAAAATCAGCTGTCAGTCACCGATTCATGAAAGTTACTGAGATGATGAGCGAATGGGAATTAAGGATTAGGGAGAATTTTGGGATATCTTCCTTTTCAGTGCTGTGTAGAAGAGACAATAAGCAAATTATTAAAAATTAGGTAAATAAATAGAAGCAATAGCAGGCGTCATTTGCTGTGGCCTGTCCTCCGTATTTCATGGTCCTCCTTTGAGACTGGGGCAGTGTTTGTTGGATTTGTTTTTTAGCTTTAATGAGCTCCTCTGGAATGCAGTGTCTCCCACATGTCTTGCGGAGGGCGGGGCCATCTTATTGCTGCCACATGTTGGGCTCCTAGTGACTCTTCCAGGCTTGTGTGGTCAGCCAGTTCAAAGAGCCCAGGCTCATTTGTTATACAACTTTATGTAACAACAAGCCGATGCTTCAGTGTGTCTGAAGAGGCAACAAAGGAATGCCGCCATTCTTTCTTTGTCCTAACTGGCTCTGCCCGGAGAGACTTTCAGATCATCTGTTTCTCTAATTAGCATGTTCGCTGGACAATATGGGCTATTGTGCAGCGACGTGGTACAGAAATCCTTTATTTGAGCCCGTTCAGTGTTTGAACTCTGACAGTAATGTTTGTTGGATGGTTATGGTGAACGGTAGTAGTTGATCACTGTCACTGGCAGAGTGCTGCGCCGTGCCACATATGGCAACAATCTGACATGGTAGTCCGGTCTTGAGGTTATGAGTGAATAGGTGTGGGCTCCCTGGATCAGGCCAGTGCCATCAATTCTTCTGTTAAGCCTAGAGTCAGTTGTTGATCCACTGCTGTTGGTTGACAGGACGTCTCAGCAGGAGCACAACATTTCACGCAGGGTTTATGTACCTGAAAGCAACATTCTACTTACTCAGAGGAAGACAGAGGAAAGATAAACTACATGTCAATATTCCTGCGACATGCACTAATGCTCCAAACTGGCTTGACGCTCCTTACACCCTAATCAAACTCATGTTCATTTGTTAAAGTGGCCCAAATTACAGAGGGTCTCGACCACCCTTTACCACACACTTACTGCAAATATCCTGTTTTTCCCTTTTCACACATCGATTCCCCGGGGATGTTTTCAGCTTCACTAGACTGGCGAGTCTTCAGGGACCAGGTCCACTGCATGTGCTGGCTAGTAGGCCATTTGCAATAATCTCCTTTTTACCGTTTAGAGGCTAATTATGTAACATTACACCTGCCTCCCTGAGCCTTGGCTCTAGCATAGTGCAGAATGAGTTGCTTTTTTCCCCCCACTACTCATAGGGGTGGTTAGAGTTTCTTAATGAGATTAGCCCAAAGCTGAAATCTGCTTTGTGTCCCTTGCTATATGGCGAGATAGTGGATCAGCAGAATCAAAGCTAAGAGGGGGAATCATTGGAAGATGCAGGCAGCCGACCTCGTTTCTGTCTCCCCACCAACCCCCCTGCGTGTGACTTGGACGGGATTCGTCGCTATCACACATGACATTGTGTGCGAGCTTTGCATAGGAAATATCTTTGTCTCACTGCGATGTTTGCTTGCTTCAGTGTTTTCGTGCTTTTCCTTTATTTTGCTGTCCAGTTTATATTTGCTGTTGGATCAAACTTCTCAATAGTATTTTCAGAATTTAGGACAGATGGGTTGAATATTGAACAAAATACAAGAGGAGCTTTTCCACCAGTCTGGGATATAAACGCGTCTTGTTGTGGTTGCTTGTACTACTGTCTTTCTGTCTTTATTAACTCAAAATATCTTGTATTTTACAACAAACTTCTAAGGCCAAGCCTAAACTCTTATTTGTCAGTGACGCCATAATGTGCAAGACAGAGCTATATAAAGACAGAAGTACACCACCCATGACAGCCCATCTACAATGGGAGCCTTTCTTCCTCTAATTTATTGGGACCCTAATGTCCTTGTGACTTTCAACTCAGACAAAAGATGAAAAACCAACAGTGGAGCCCGGTCAGAATAACACACGCACATACTGTACACACACTCTGAAACACACAGCAATGTATGCAAGCATGCAAACAACTTCAGCTGAGAATTCCCAGAGTGAAAGCAAATTCTCACTGAACGCTGCGAGAGATAACATGTAAATATTTTGCCCACTTGCTCAAAATATGATGTTGATTAAGAGACTAAAGGTTAAGGTTAGAGAAGGGGCAAGGATTAGTAGTATGGACCGCGTCTAGGGTTACCATAACAGCCTGGCTGCTGGGACTAGTAATAACAACAGAAGTAATAATAATCACAGACTAATTGATTGAACCCCGTGGCTTCCTTGCAAGAGTCATATTTGTAAAGCTTAATGCCTCCACTATAGCAGCTAAAGTAATGCATCAGTTGCCAGTATTGCTGTCAAGGGAGCCTCATTTATTTATTCAGTTCAACACTTTTTCTCAGTTATAACACAAAATAAAAAGCAATAAAATATTTTTGGAAATTCTTCACTTGTGAATTTTCAGTTTCTCCTCACTATCATTATATTTACTTATCTGTAATTTTGGTGCCAGGCCTTGTGGTTTCCCTGTATGAGATCCTATCATTGCATTGTAGTTTGTTGAATTTACAAAGAAGCCTAGAAGCCCTGAAGCTATATACTGCTACAGAGAGCTATTTGCTCTGCGTCAGCGGAGTATCCTGTCATGGAGAGAAAATCCCGTTTGAAGTATGGCCCCCGTCTTTCACACTGACGATAATGCTCCTGGCTTTATCATGTCCTCCGTGCAAAGCCCATGTCTTCTCTTTTGTCCGGCTCCCTCTCCCCCACTCCTGCACACCCCCTGGCTTTCCTCTTTTGTGTCACTCTCTGTCACATTGCTACCCGTTCACCACTGTGAGGAGAACCGGTCCAAACCTTATCCCCCCGAGGCATGCTGGGAAGTGTAGTCAGAGTCTTGGGGATTGTTGGTTCATTTTTCGGGACTTGAACTGATCAGTGGCCCAGTGCAGTTTACATTTCAGCTGAAAGTAAAAACTATGATAGATGGTAAATACTTGATGAAATTTACATAGAGAATTATTTGTTGTAAACACGCTGTTATAGATATTGAATAAAAATGTGTGTTTTGATTTTATTTCTAAGGTTTTGTGGTTGAATAAATTCTAAGGTAAATACTTAGCATTTTAAATTAGATACATTATTAGTATTCATTCTGCTCTAGCTGTTCCTAAATCCACAGCTTAAATGCAAATGCACTGCAGTCTTTTCCATCCATGGCTTTGTTGGCCTCTCAGAAACCTTAAGCCGGTATCTTAAATAGGGGCCTCTCATGGCATATGCATGTGCAGTATCTTATCTGGTGAATATCACAATCATTCTCTAGGACATCAAATATTTAAACAGGCCATACAAACAAGAGACAGGAGGGAGGGCATGGAAACAAGCCTTTTGTGGGCCCTGTGTGAAAACAATAAATGTGCAACCAGCCCTCAATATTTTCATATTCAATGACTCTGTATGATCCATATGATCCCAACATAAAGAGGGTCTGTGAACCCTCTCTCTTAAACTGTAGCAGGCATATATTACCAGGCTTAGAGCTTGGCAAGCTCCATATCCCAAAATAGATTTCAACAATACTCTATGAGGATGCATTAAATAAATCTCTGCTCAGCTAATCCGTGGAACAGTTCACATTTTCGAGAGAGACACTCCGGTAGGACAAAAGCGCCGCTCTGCTCGCCGCGCCTTCATCTGGGGACAGACACACATAAAGAGAGATATTTAGAGAGAGGGGAGGGAATGGTGGTGGGGGGGAAGAAATCCTCCACTAATGTGACAGAGAATTCTCCAAAAAAATCATCATTGTGTGCTCTTGCACTGCAAAGCAGATTCTGTATCACTCCATAATTTTCTTTTTTCTCGAGCAAGTGCAATAACTTAATCTTAAAGGCAAAACGTGGACATGAGGGCCATTTCGAAACATGTTGTAGATAAATGTTAATCACATTAGCATTTCCCAGACTTCCGTAAATCTCCATAAATAGCATGCTGAGGTTGATCCCTCTTTTTTGCCCATTGAGGCAAAATTACAGTTGATGAATTGCTTTTGCCATGCATGTAGGCTAATGAAAGCTTTGCTCCTGGGCCTTCCTTAACAAAGGCTCATAATTTTTCCACTTTCCACTAAAATAAGAACCTGTTCCACTTTTAATTAATAGTTTTACCCTCTCCTATTCAGGACTGTATGCATAGTTTCAAATTAATTTTTTAGGTGAGGCTTGGTTATTAATACTGTAGAAACAACCCCTTTTGTGTTAAAGTAACAGGGAGGTAATGTTAGCCTGCAGGTTTATAAAGAATTTCCTCTCGTGTCATCTCACTGCTTAGCACAACTTATGACACTGCTCTGAGACTGAAGCATTTCATGACAGGTGGCTATTTCACTTCAAGTCATCACATTTGTTCAGTGAGCTGCAGTGAAAGTGAACATGCAGCTACTATAAGCACTTGGGATTAACCTGACCAGAGTTTATTTACATGTAAACTGGAGACACAAATGTGAAAACAGATATTAATCAAACTGGTTTTAAATCTGGATCAGGGGGGATTTTAGTTTCATGTCTTAAACTTCCTTAATTGGTATCAAGAATTAAAAATAGATCTGTTGTTTAGATGCTGCTTGAAAACTTCTTAGCTCTGTTAATGGAAGTATTAGGTTAATAAGCAGCAATTAGAATGCCTTACAGTGCATTCCACGCTTAATGAGTACTTGGGTATGATTGTTTAGACAGCTTGATGTTTGAGAGACGTTACCCAGCTATATGTGGTGATTACCCTCCCATGACGCATCTAAGTGTGGTGGTTTTGACATCAAGCCCCCTCAGTATCCTCTCACAGCAGTGATTTATTACTGTCATAATCACTTATCTCCTGCTGAAAGACAAACTACTTCTTTGTATTATAGAATATATCTGGAAATATTGTGACATTCTGTCGCCCCAACACTTTTAACTGCTTGTCTAAGTTGCCATACAGCGATCCTGTCATTGTGTTGAAATCATTTTATGTCATAATATTCAGAATAGCTTCCTTTGCATAAGAGAATATCTGCAGCCTTTATGTGTTTCTTGATAATGACAGCAAATAGCACTTATATTGTTCACGACTGATAAGGAAGAAAAAGCTACAGAGAAGATTTTCTGGTGAAAATCCATTCCCTCTTTGTACCTGTGACTTAAGCTCAAAGGTGGGCGATCCATATGGCAATTTTGTATTTGTATTTCCAGGCTGTCAAAAAGAATCGGCCCTGACACAGAGCAGATGCAGCAAACCGAAGCGGTAGCTGCACTTAAGCACTGTGGGTGATTTCATACCAATTAGTGCAAATCATGGAGTACTTAAGATTATTGGCTAGTGAGTTTAGCAACAGTTTGACACCTCTTCGGAAACTGACCCCTCTTAAGTTTATTTTTCCCCATAGATTTTGGGCTTCTTTGCGGAACGTAAATTTACTCAGGCTGGGACTTTTCATTTCACCAGCTTGAGTTTTTTTTTTTTTTTTTTCTTCAAATATGGCCTCTGGTGACAAATCTGGCTTCCATCTAAGGTCAGGGCGGTCTGCCTCATTTGTAATAAGGGAAGCGGTGGTGGGGCAGGGGACAAACTAACAGCCCCTTCTTGCTGCCCCCTCATCTTGGGGCTTTAGCAGAACTGCTCTGGCATGAAGTAGAAGCTGCCGTCTCCATGGTGACAAGTCACTTCAGCTCCACCAGCTTTACCCAGCACGATCAGCCTATGAATTGACTGGCTTTAAAAAATAAATAAAACACTGACAGAAAATATACCGTTTCATTCCTCTTCCCATTATGTCGTCTGGTGAAAAACAACCCTAATATGGTGCATTGGCTGCTAACACGAATAATGGCTGGAGAATATGCGCTGAATAGCTGTTCTGCTAGTGAAAAGCTAATGGAGGGAGTCTTGGCAGTGTGTGTCTCATTGAGGAGAGAGAGAGCGAGAGAGGCAGTCCCAGAGGTATGGATGGGGCTGCTGTGATAGTTGTGAACTCTTCCAGTGTTTATGTGTCAGCCAACAGCCTCCGGAAGGAGACTGGAGACATTCTCCACACCGTCTTCCAGACAAGAACTGGTCCCCTCAATTAAATGAGTTAATTTGAAACCATAAGCTTGTCCTTAATTAAGAAGAGCTTAGACATCTCCTGAAATGAAATATCTGAAATGAGCTATATTGACGACATACTATTCCCTTTTGTTCAGATGCTGGGTTCCCCATCCTCTTCCATTAGTGAAGACTGTCCATATGCTGAGCTCAGTTCATGCAAGACATAGATAAATGCTAAAGAGAGACATAACCTCAGCAAAATGTGTAGCGTTTCGAGAGAAGTTTCAGTTTCAAAGTAGATCCATTGTGGACTCCCACCACGTCTCCTCTCGCACCGTATTCCCCATCTGTCTGACTCTGTGCATCCCTGGTGCCAGCGAGAGGAGGATGAGAAAGGAGGAGAGGGAGAAAGGGAGAGAGATTGTGGCATTAAGTAAATAATTTGTATGATAATTCATTACAGCGCAGTCTTTTTCAACTTTAATTGGTCTAAATGAAGAGACATTTCACACCATTTAGATAAAAAAGAAAAAGGAGGCCAGCATAATGAAAAGGGGCCTGCCTATCGGACTTCAGAGGTTTGCTCTAAATGAAAATGTAATTGCAGGCGGAATGGTACAAGAGGAGAGACCCGCGCTGCAGATCCGGGGGTATCTTCAGACAGCCGAGCAAAAGCTAATGACTGAGCAATTTGGAACATTTACTCACCCCAAAGACTCTCATTAAGTCAATCACAGGCTTAGCCGAGACCCACTCGCAGCGTCGGAGCCGGCCCCGCATTTATTCCAACATCAATCAGGAGGGGCCGGCTTCTTCTTCTTTCAGAAGCCATGAAAAACGCCCAAGTAATTTATTCGGGATCTTTGAGAGGATAATGGCCAATTATTTGTTTATAACACTGGTTAAATTTTCATTAGGCAGATTAATGGAATATCATGTACTGTCAACACTGGACTGAGGGGTGGTGTGTCAGAGATAAACGGCCAACAGATGATGTCGCTCTGTTAGTAAATTGGTTTTTCTGCAGCCCTTTTCCTCCATATGAAAATTTAAAGGTGGACAAGGCATGGGGGGTTGAAGCTGTCTCCAACAGGAGTGGTGGCTGGGAGAAGCAGAGGGGAGGACTCTGTGATGAACTTCATCCAGCTGCAGGTTTTTTTGTTCTTAATGTCTGGTTGCAATGTAAAATTCCAGCTCTATATTTAGCCTGTTTAAATGTTAAATATGCTACAAAGTTTGACTGTGTGCAGCTCTGCGCACATTTATTCACATTCACTTCATCCCATCCCTTAAATTACCTATTCTATCAATCATGCACAATCCATAACCAATCCCTGGGAAACATATTTCATACAGGCACTATTTGAAATGATAATTCTGGTGAGTTTTTAGAAGCTAACTTTTTTAATGAAGAGAAAAAGCTACTTTTACCAGTGACTGTGGGTGATAGCTTAATCTGACATTATGCAGGCGACACAAGATACCTGTAAGTGACAGTTAAGAGTGAAATGACAACTACAAGGCAGGCAGGCTGGTGATTTGCTGACCCCATATGATGCTTAAGGTTGATATAAAGCAGTTTGAACCTTAAGTTGTGCTTTCACAGACCTCCACCTGAAAGTGGTCTGGGAATTGTCATTTTGAGCGTTGCATATTTGGGCTTCAAGTAACTTTCCTTTTCCCCCCAAAAGCAGGGTTTTGAGAATTGAGATAAAATATGGCATATCAAATCATAGTATGCACGCTTCACCCACTAGTGTGCAAATGATGCATCGTGGGTTCACACTCCTAGATTTATGAAACCAGAATTTTAATGACTGTTTTTTTTTCTTCTTGTAGTTAAAGAGACGGATTTTTTTTTGGGTGACTTTCAAAAAAATGCATGTTGTACTTACAAAGCTTTAACAGCTTGGATCATGAATCTGTTACATTGGCTATACGCACATTACATTATGATTACATACATTTCAAAGAATTTGTCCATCATTTTTCTCCATAGACCTTCACGTCGTGGATGTGAGTTAATTTGGACTCCTGGATCGCAATCTGCCAACCTTAGGGCACCCAAAGTGCCTACTAGCTCCCCTATCAAAACAATCATCAGCTGAAGGAGGTTATCGTTGAGCTGGGCTATCTGTCACCCGGCCACCGGCAGCCAGCGGGACACAAGGGCCATTTAATTAGGCCTACTGCTCCTCTCTGGTGTGAAAGACTCTCAGGCCCCTTTGATTCCCTGCTGCTCTCCCAGCAGGAAGTGGTTGGTGATAATTGACACAGGATTTCCTTGTTAACCAGCGGCAGACTCTGTGGATTAAAGTGACAGAGATCTCCAGAAGAAAGTGGGGAGTAGATAAGGGGGAGGGGAGGAGGTGCAGGGGG